>JAKWJA010002499.1:13635571-13756556 GCA_027704765.1 Solanum habrochaites
ACCTACGATCCATCCAAGTTTCTATGACAATGTGTCCTTTTTCTCTTAGTAAATTCCTTTGTCCATGCCCCGAGCCTACACCCTAGACATTACCGGCACCCAATGACCCATGTTTGCCTTGGTGCGAAACACTTGAACATTACTGTACTTAACATCATTCGAGAGACTTAACATATGATTACTAAACTTAAAATAGTACTTGTCCAAATGGAAACTTCAAGTCTTTAGCGTTGAAATGAACAGATCAAGACTACTCAAACTAGTGTATCTATAACCTATCTAAAATAAAGATGACATTTTGGGATAGGACCCTACCCTAATCTCAATAATAATTGAAAACCAATCAATCGCTAAATGATGGATATCCTCCAAAATGAAGTGAGGCTCACTAACCTGACTCTAAGCTACTCACTGGACAATTCCGGCCACAACCAAAAACGTTGATCCTATACCTGAATCTGCATCATAATACGATGCATGGCCAACTAAAAGTCAGTACATTGAATGTACGAGTCAAGTGGCGACGTTTTTGGAATGCTAACAACATCTTTAAGATTATTGAAAAAGAGTAAGAAGGAACACTTATCTTGCCTAAGCCTCGCTCACGCCTGCATCAACTAACTCATTCCATATAATGGGCAATTTAAAGAATAAGTGCAACATAAAGAAACTGTTCCGAGAACCATGTTGAAAAATCTCTGAATGTATGGAAGATACAATCAATTTGGTATGTATATAAAATAACAATAAAACTGATGCTATAATACTACAAATTAGGATTGTGGAACGTTTCTCTAACCAACAATGGATCACTTAATAGCTCATTGATGAGACAACAATCTACCCCTTCACGATGCCTAGCGCATCCTATGATGGCCCCGACAATAAAAATAGCCACATCTGACACTGCTAATGGTATCCACAAGTCTACTGTGAAAATGGGTTCAATCTAAAGTATGAACCCCCCTTTTTTTTGCTTTTTTTCTACCCATGGTTGGCTCCTGGATTATTGGGGCCTGTGACGTTGTCGCCTGAAGGCTCTCCCCCGTGTATCAGTGGCTAATACTACTCCCCAAAAATGGCTTTTATATTTTTAAACAATATATTGATTCTGTATTTGATACATTAGTTTTCAAAATACTTAGCTCAACGGCTAATCTTTGGAAATCTTAGTGTTCCTCCCCGCTTGCTTCTTATATAAACGTATAGTTGTCTTTTTAAAAACAAGCCCTAAGACTCATTGTAAGTCAAGTTTTCTCATACTCATTTAAGGGTTGAACCATTTTAAAGTCTCTTTGGGAATTACTTAATCCCCATATACCTTTGAAGAAAATCGACTTCAACTTAAGCTAGCTTGAACGTGAGTCCTTGAAACGAAGATTTAAATGTGTTTTTTAATAACTCCTCTTGACACCCTTTCAGTTCCCTCAATCTCTCCTCTTATCCTCTTTGCCTTCTATACTGTAAATTTAGACTCCTAACTCTTAACTTTTTTTACTTTTGATCTTTAAGCTTTCCTGGATTGAATTAGATTCAGGTTATTGTTTCGATTTCATTTTAATGAAGTAATTCAAAGCCACTTAAGCACTCGAGGTGTTAATGTACCTTGGAAGGACTTAAAACGGAAAAACTACTAAAAGACACCAGGTTGGGCGTACTGGTGGGCGCGTTGTGCAAGCTCGAGTTTGACTGAGCTTGGTTTCGGCACACTGGTGCATGCTGTGCTCAGCGTCTGTTTTTACTGAGAGGCCAACTTCTGGACTTGCATGCGCCATTTCTTGAACCAGCTGCATCCATGGATTTTAAACTCATTTTCAAATCCCCAAAATGCCTAAGCCTTAATAATTATATCGCCAAACACCGTCGAATCAAGCAATACTTCAATGCCCCACTATCTAACTCAAACGACATTGAGTTCATTAATGGGTAGTTTTCCAACTCCATAGCTACATTTCCACTCTCATTGGATATTCTATAAGGTCGCATATATCGAGACTTTTCCGCTTTCCCCTTTTACCAAACCTCATACAACCGCTCATTGGCGTAACCTTAAGATATACCCAATCATCCACCTAAAAATCTAACGGCCTCCTCCTAACATTTGTGTAGGACTTTTGGAGACTCTGTTATGTTTTCAACCTCTATTGAATCACTTTCACCTTATCCATAGCTTGGTGAACTAAATATTATCTTATCAACCCTACTTCACCAACCTCGGACCACCCTATAAGAGATCTTCATCTTCTCCCATAAAAAGACTCATATGGATCCATTTGGATGCTCGAATGATAACTATTGTTGTAGGCAAATTCAATGAGAGGTACGTGATCATCCCAATTCCCTTTGAAATCAATCACAAAATATCTCAATATGTCTTCTAAGTTATGTATAGTAAGCTTTGCTTGTCCATCTATTTGAGGATGAAAAACAATGCTTAAGTTCACCTTTGAAATCAAAAAATTTTCTGGAAAGATTTCCAGAACTGCATAGTAAATTGTGCACCTCTATTTGAAATGATAGAGAACGAAACTCCATGAATTCTTCTCACTTCTTGAATGTACAACTTAGCATAAACCTCGGCTGAATGGGTAGTCATTACCGAGAAAAGGTATGCTGATTTTTTCATTCTATCGACAATTACCCAAATAGAATAATGTTGCCTGTGAGACCTTGACAAGCCTGTGATGAAGTCCATATTAACAATATCCTACTTACATTCCAGAAGTTCTATATTCTGAGCCAAACCTCCAGGCCTTTTGTGTTCTACTTTAACTTGCTGGCAATTCAGGTACTTAGCAACAAACCCAGAAATGTTCTTTATACCTTCTCACTAATATACCTCTCTCAAATTGTGGTACATCTTCGTGGAACCCAGATGAATAGAATATCTAAAGCTATGAGCCTCCTCCATAATCCTCTTTTGGAATCCATCCACCCTAGGTACACACAATCTACCTTGATACTTCAGCACACCATGTCCCCATTGTTCAAAAGACAATACTCTTTTCTTATGAACAAAAAATAGGGTCTTGGGTCTTGATTTTCTTTCACCCTGACACTAGTGATGATCTAGCCCCATTAGTCATCACTATCTCTCCTTCCGTGGAATCTATAAGTCTTTGCACATCTTTAGATAACTCCCTCTTTTCTTCCTCAACATGGGAGTTACTCCCCATGGATAACCTGTTTATGGCATCAGGAACCATATTAGCCTTACCTGGGTGATAAAGAAAACTCATGTCATAATCCTTGATTAGTTTTAACCACCTCATTTGTCTGAGATTTAGCTCTTTCTAGGTGAGCATATATTGTAATATCTTGTGGTTAGTGAATATGTCAACATGAACACAATATAAATAATGACGCCATAATTTCAAGGAGCCAACTCTGAGTCATGGGTTAGATAATTCTTCTCATTGGACCTTCAATTGTTTGGAGGCATAAGTTATAACCTTGCCATTTTGCATTAACACATAACCTAAACCAACTTTGGATGCATCATAATACACCACAACTCTGGAGCAGTAGTCAACCTCTTTTTCAACTCCTGAAACCTTTTCTCACAAGCTTCAAACCATTGGAACTTACTAATCTTCTAGTTATCTTTGGTCATGAAGATAATAGCTGAAAACTCCTCAATAACCTTCTATAGTAGCCATCCACACAGAAACTACTAAGATCAGTTGGGATCATGGGTCCTAGAGCCAACTATACAACTATTTTTGTCTTTTTAGTATCCACCTAAATTACATCATTGAAAACTATATGGCCCAGAATGCCACGACTTAAGCCAAAACTTCACATTTAGAACTTTGCGTATATCTCTTACTTCAAAGTCTGAAGAACTATCCCGAGGTGACTACCATGATCTTTTTCATTCCTTGTATAGATTTGTATGTCATCGATGAAGACGATCACAATCATATTTAAATAAGGTTTGAAGACTATATTCATGATATTCATGAAGGCTGCAAATGCATTGGTCAAACCTAAGGACATCGCCAAAAGCTCATAATGCCCATATATTCTTCTAAAAGTTTATTTGGAATATCAAATTCCCTAATTTTGAACTGATGGTAGCCTGATCTGAGATAAATTTTTGAGAAGAATGAAGCACCCTGAAGCTAGTCGAAAAAATCATCTATCTTTGGCAAAGGATACATATTCTTGATAGTCTCCTTGTTCAATTGGCGCTAGTCTACACACATTTTAAGGGAACCATACTTCTTTCTTACAAACCAGACAGGAGCACCCCAAGGTGAGACACTTAGTTAGATAAAAAATTTATCTAACATATCTTCACATGTTCTTTCAACTCTTTTTACTTTGCTGGTGTCATTCTGTAGGGCGAAATAGATATAGGACGAGTGTTGGGATGATGTCTATGCCTAAGTCTATCTCTCGTCAAGGAGAGATTCCGAGTTGATCATCAGGAATACTTTCGGAAAGTCTTTTACCACAGGAACTGAGTGAAGGGAAGGTACCTTGGCACTTGAGTATTCAACTCAGACTATGTGATAGATACAACTCTTTGAAAATAACTTTCTTTCCTTAAGATACGAAATGAATCGACTCTTAGGCACTGATGAACTGCTCTTTCACTCTAAGGCTAACTCATTTGGAAACTGAAACTTGACTATTCGAGTTCTATACTCAATTGAGGCACAACAGACATGAAGACAATCCATACCAAGAATGATATCAAAGTCTACCATGTCTAGTTCAATTAAGTCAGCTATGGTACTCTTGTGATTGACGGAACATGACAATCACGATAGAGTGTTTCTGCTAGAATGGATTCACCAACAGGTGTGGAAACACATGATGGTTCACTGAGTTGCTCTGCGATAGTGTCAAAGTTCATGGTAACATATGGAGTTACAAAAGATAAACTGGCTCCTGGGTCTAGCAATGCATAAACAGTAAAGTGGAAGACTTGAATAATACTAGTGACAACGTCTGACGAATTCTTCAATTCTTGGCGACTGTTGAGAGCATACAAGTTGTTTGTTCCTCCGCCATCACCAGAAGTAATTCCCCGTAGGTGCCCTCCATGTTTGGTGGAGCACTGATAAAATTGAGCTGCTGTGTTTTTACCACCACCCCTTACCACCGCCTTGCTTGTTCTTTGGGCACTCCCTCATAAAATGTGCGGTATGACCACACTTGAAGCAACCTGCGGAGCCATCACAACAAACACCGGAGTGATTCTTACTACACCTTATGCAGGCAGGAGGCTTACTACCTCTATGCGCCACACTACCCTATGAATATTCAGTCTTAGCTCGGGAGTTATGACAATGATTCAACTCTGTCTCTGGGCGAAGGTGCACTAGCAGATAATGGTGCAACCCCCTTTTATTTATGAAACTGTGGACAATTCGAACCACCTTTCTATTGTCCAGACTCATTCCAGTCTTGGTTTGATTTTTCAATACTCTTCTTTGTCCCTCAGATTTCCTCCTCTACCTGTTGTACATAGATTAATCTGGAAATGTCCATGTCACTAATAAGCATTGCAACCCCCTCTTTACTTGAAGCATGACCCAAGCAAACAACAAATTAACTCATCCTACTTCTCATGTCCTTAACCATATTTGGAGGATAACGAGATAGTTGGATGAATTTCAATCCATACTCATGCACAGTGAGTGAGTCCTGCTTAACGGTAAGGAAATCACGTACCTTGGCCTCTTTATTCTCGGGGAAAGAAATGCCCCAAGAAAGCTTCTTCAAAGCAAGCCCAATTTGGATGTGGTACATTCTCATCTCTGCCCTCATTCCAGTGGTCGTACCAAGTCCTAGCATCATTCTTCAGTTAGTATGCAGCCAGTTCGACTCTCTCAACACCAATGACATGCATCACATCAAATTTTTATTCAACTCTTCCACACCGTTTTCTGGACTCTCGGTAGTGCTTGAACCAAAAAAACTTGGGGGATTCATCCTCAAGAATTCTTGAATCCTCAAAGTGTAAACCGCTTCTTGTCGAGTTCCCCTTTGTTGCCAACCTGATTAGTCACAGCTTGACTCAACATCCTAATTGCCTCTATGAACTTGGCATTAGTAACTTCTCCTTGTGGTTGCACTTCAGGAGCATTGGATTATTCCTTTTCTAAGGTTCAATGTTCCTCATAGCTGGACGACCTCTTGCTGCTCTTCGTGGAGGCATGGTTATCTGAAACACGTGCAAGCACAAATTAGATAGAGACTTTTAGAGATAAACATTAATGCACGAAATAAAATATTAAAGAAGTGAGACATTCCTAAATGTTGTAGACTTCTAATCATAGGTGTGGAACGTTTCAAACCGATGACTAAGATTCTACAAACATGGCTTCATAGACTCCCTATGACTCTTGAAAACCTTACTCTGATACCAAGTTTTTCATGCTCCGAGCTTACACCCTGGACGTGGCTGGCACCCAATGACCATTGTTGTCCTTGAGCGAACCCTTGGTCTGGCTTACTTAACTCAGCAAAACACTTAACATAAAATCTAACTTTTAAATATTAACTTAGCCAAAAAGGAACCTTAAGTCTTTAAAATTGAAAATGAAAGACGAAAGCGAAACTAACATTGTCTATCTATGAAACGTCAAAATAAAGATAGATGTTTTGGACAGACCGGGCCCCAATCATCCGAATCGCCTTAAAACTTATATCAATAGCTAAGTGATAAGGATTACACTCTGAAATGAACAGATGCCTCACCAATTGACTCTGATCTGCTCCTGGATCAACAGCACGCCAATGTTTATCCTAGTTACCCTGCATCGCCTCATAATACGATTAAGGCCATAGCATGAATTATTGAATGTAAAGCGAGTATGCGAGTTGGCAAGCTAACAACAACAACTTAAGCTGAAAAATGAGTAGAAGGCACACTTACCTTTGCTAAGATTAACTCTGATAACTTAACTCATTCAAATAAAATGAAAATTTCAAAATAAGTGCAATATAAAGAAAACTATTTGGAAACATTGCTGAAAATCTCTGACTGTCAGCAAATACAATTAACCTTTGTATGTATGTAAAATACATAATCTGATGATATAAGGCATACAATAACTGTTGTAAGTTTCTCTAAACCGACAATCATCCCTTAAGAGCTATCAGTTATGATACAACGATATACCTCACGCGCCCCAGCCTTGCATCTAACCGCCCAAAAAAATAAGACCTGACCTGCCTATTGATCTACTAATTCTACTCTGTGAAAAGAGTTCACGCTAAACAAGTATGAATCTTTTCTACCAGTAGGTGGCTACATGGTTTATGGGGGTTGTGAGTTGTTCTGAACTCTCCCCCATATCGGTGCCCAATAATACTCTCAGAATATGGTGACTCTTATGTTTTAAAAACATACTGATTCTGTTGTTTGATATTAGTGCTCAAAATACTTTATCTCCGGCTATCCTTTGGGAAATCTAGTTTTCCCGCTCTTGTCCTCTTCTAAAAGCTCATGTTCTTTTCTGAAACCACATGCCCTAAGGCCGCCTTGGAAATCACAGTTTTTTCCTTCTTGTTTTAGTTTGAAAACAATTTTTAGTCTCAGTGGAAATACTTATCCCCCATATACCTTTGAAGAAAAAGAACTTCAACTTACTCTTTGGTTTAGTTTGCAACATGAGCTTTAACAACCAGATTTAAATGTTTAATAAGACTCTTGAAAACCTTTAAGAACTTTACTTTTGCTTATTTTTCTTAACTTTAGACGTGACTCTTTTAAAACTTTTTTTGACTTTGATCTTAAAACTTTCCTTGAATTGCTTATGGGATTCAAGGTTGTGGGATTTAGGGTTTTCTTCAATGACTTCTAGATTTTAAAGAAATCATTTGAAGTAATTACAATCAGTGGAAGGTGTTAATGTACCTTGCAATGACTCAAAAGGACTAAACTACAAAAACTGGATAAAAACATTGGGTTGGGCGTACTATTGGCTTACCACGCCAACATCAGTTGACTGAGCCAACTTCTAGCGTGACGCGCCTAGCCTGATGGATTTTTCAACTCATTTCAAATTCCAAAATGCCTAAACCTCTTTTATCACCAAAACTTTAGAATCATCAACACTATCAATACCCAAAATATCTAAATCAAAAACTACATTGAAAACTACTAATCAACATCAATGGATATTAAATCAACTAAACCAAAAGAGACTCGACAAGATTTATCAAGAACTCACTTCAACTCATATGAACAATTCCAAACTAAAAAACTAAATTAAATTTTATGTGTGGACAAATGAATCCAATAAAAAAGATCTCACATACCTCAATAGGGATCACCCCCGACGAATTCCACCAGAATCTATTAGCATTCTTGGCGAAATATTTCTTTTCTTCCCTTCTTCTTCTTCTCTACTCTTTTCTCCCAATCCCTAAGCGTGAAAATAATTTTTCTAATCTAAACAAAATCATTTTTACCCCAATTAAACCCTTAATATGATTTAAGAAATAAATGGCTAAAAAGACTACTTTGCCCTTACTAAAATCCTGATTGGACTTTTCTCAATCAAACAACTCAACTTTCTAAAATCATATATCCCTCATACAATATCGAAATTGGGAAAACTCGAGGCCGTTGGAAAGATCTCTCCAAGGTCTTTCCGACCATATAAAAAAATGACTCTAACGCATCCTGATTCGGAAGTTATGGTCATTTTAAAATGGCCAAAACTCACTTTCTTAACTTAGAAAATTTCCAGATTTTTTCTTTTCTTTCCAAAAGTGATCTTTTGGTTTTCTTAACTTATTCTTAGCTAATTCGAGTTACGGGATGTTATAATTCCCAATTTATTACTATGATATGAGAAAATTTTAACTTTAATACTCCGTGAGTAACTTTCCCAGATTGTTTTTTTCTCACTTACTCTACCCTCCTTCTTAAAGGTGAGTCATGATCCAATCACTGAATAGACTAATCTGATTATCAGAATATTGTGTATGTGATCAATAATTAATTTTTTCCATACTTTTGAAAACATTAAGTTTTGAGATAACAATATGCACACATTAGACCACCTAGAAGAAACATCTATTAGGACTACTTAGTATCTAAACAATCCACTAGGTGGATGAATATGTCCACAAATATCTCTGTACGTTCCTAGAACGCAAGGGATTCAATCTCAACTTTAGTTTATGTGGTCTCACAATTAATTTGTCTCACTACAAGAGTACAAGAATATTCTTCATCTAAAAGAATTTTTAGGTTCATTAATAGACATTTATTTGAATCTTCTATAATTTGTCTGATCAATACAAGTTTTAGATATCTCACATGATATGAGTATTGGAATTAGTAAACTTTTGATTGCTATATATATGTGTCTCAATTGAACTAATCTTGTTCATTTACAATTCTGAAACTAAAGTATGAAACTTTTGTAGAATACTGTCTTGAGAGACTTCTTGTTGATACCACTCATTGACCAAAGGTCGGCGATCTTTTCCACGCCTAGCAGGTGAGCTTACATACCCTCATCCCTATAGAAAACGAATCTATATTTTTAGCACTTATCAAAAGTTCTCATTCTTCATGAAGACAACACCAACATGTGAGCATATCAAATTATGATACTTTTAGTACATCATTCCATATTCATTTGCATTATTCAATCACTTGCCTTCTTTCAAACATAGTATGCATTGTTGTCACATTCACTTTAGAGAATGGAGCGATTTCATGACTAATTTTTATTAAAAGCACATTGTTTGCTATATTCAATATACCTCAATTAATAATGCATTGGTTCTCACCCAACGTCTTATCCACATAAAGACATGTACGTCAGAAATCGATAACATGAACTAATACTTAGGTTGCATCATGACCAACAAATCTTATATCTATACCCTTACCCACTTGGTGCGATTAGACATGCAATCGCCTCGTGTCTAACCCTTTTTTAATGCGGTGAACATAAATTATTGTCTTTCAATTGAAATTGGTGTAAATTAAATTTCACAGTAATATGAAATATTAAGCACTTCTCATATAATCAATACTATTTTCAAGTCAAAAATAAACTTTTAAATAACTCAAAACATGATCATGAATTACAATTAGTTGATTTCTTAAAGTTAAAATGTTATAAATTAGTTTTATCATATGAGAGATCATATAAATCTAAAGTTTTCATTAGATGACAAAGAAGTGGACTTCCCAAATAAATTAAAAATTAAATGTCTCTCTATAAACGTGTGAAAGAAAATGATCCAGACAATAAAAAAATATTCATAAGAGTAGATCTACTTTTTGTTTAAAAATTCCCCATTAATTAATAGTGCTTACCTGAACTTTAAGGTTCTCTGCTTTATCATTTTGATGAGAAACTCGATAATTTTGGTAAATAATAATTTGCATACGTGTTAATTTTCAGAACACTAAGAAGAGAATGAAAATTGGACATATTAACTAAACTGAATGGAACTCGTGCTCATAACATGTTATGAAACTATATAAACAAAAAGAAGAATAAAGTAGGGAGAAGATAGAAGATTTCATAATTCTCTTTACGTATATTCAATATTCATGGATCTTCTTTACAATGAAGCAGAACCCCTTTATTTATAAAGAAAACCTAACTTTGTCTCCAAGTAGGATTTTTAACAATATCCTAAAAAGGACTCACATAATTAGACGTTCACTATAATACAAATATATTTTTAACAAAAATGTTATTTTTATTTTATTTTCCTGCCTCATCTTTTTATTTTTGCTTCTAAATATATCACCATAAATTATATATATATATATATATGTATATATTCTTCCTTTTATCTTGTTATTTCCTGCCTCATCTTTTTATTTTTGCTTCTCATTATATCACCATAAATTTATTCTTTACTATTAGAAAAGATTCACTACTACCTTCTTCTTTTTATCTTGTTATTTCTTGCCTCATCTTCTTGTTAGCTTTTCATTTGTGAAAAAGAAAAAGAATAAAATTAGATAACTAATACTTCGTGTGGTGGCATAATTTTAACGGTTCACAAATTGAATGTTAGAGGACACGATTTTGATGTTTCTCAAACTTTGGTATATTGAATTTCTAAATAGTATTTCATTAACTTTTTGGTATATTGAATTTTCTAAATAATATTTCATTTGTACAATTGTGATAAATCTGTTGATAATAATTTTTTATTGTCATAACACGAATTAATTTGACAGATATATTCTAATGAACTTTTTATGACAAATCAAAATTTTGATTTACTTGAAACGTAAATCTTTTTCTGGAATGATTCTTCATTTTGTTAATCTACCTCCATATCCTCTTGTTTGATTTCTTTTGTACAAACAAATAAATTTTTTAATTTATTTGAGATGGTAAAACTTTTCAAAAATTCAACTACCTAAAGAAGTATATCTTCTATTGCAATAATTCTTTCATTTCATCAACTTACTTTTATGTTATGCGCTCTCATGCATAATTTTATTTGTATAGACAAATTAAAAAACTTGATTTACATGAGGGTATAATTTTTTTTTTTGGCACTGATTCTGGAATTTTCTCGATAACTTTTAGGTTATGTGCTCTATTATTTTATACTTTTTAATTGATTGACTGTAATAAGTCGTTGACAACCGTTACAACTCTTCATACTCCATTACAACAATTAAAATATCGCTTATGTTAAAACTTGTCATCGTCTTCTTTAATTGTAGGCTAATAGATGCATTAGATGTATTTAATAGATTGTTATTTTAAAAGATAATAAAAAAATTCAAAAATTGATAAAAGGGATAAATTTGAATGGTGATCATATACGACATCAATATATATATATATTTTCCTAACTTATTTTGCGAAGAGGGCTCATTGTTTAAGGATATCAGTTGTTATCATGTCATCTAAAAATGTTTGGAACAAGTTGAGGTTCGTTAATTTGCTTCTTGTAGATTCTTTCATGCCTTCATTTATTTTTTTTTTATTGTTGAGTGAATCTGGAAAAGTTTTTAGTGTTGTTTATTGTTGGGAAAGAAAGTGACTTTGACATATAGAGGTTACATGTAAACGCTAAATGATATTAGGGTTTATAAGTTCTAAGCAATTCAATGCTGTTTTCAGCTGATAATTTTGCTTCTCCTCACAAGAATGTTGTTAACGATTCGATTTCTTATGTTTAGTAAAATTTTCTATGTTTAAGGATGGTATTTTGATTATAATCTGTTTTAGCGCAAATAGCTCAACTTTAAGCGTTTTTTTGGGTTGGAATATTCATTTTTCCTCTTTTATTTAGTAATTTTTGCACTTATTCCTGAACATGATGATTTGCCACTGTTTTGCATTTTATGTTGTTATGTTTCTGGGTTATCCAACTAAAATGGTAGTTTGAATAAATATATCTTGCTAAAAGAAGTGCATTGTTTTAGTCCATTGAAATAGCTTTAGAATTGTTTAGCTTTCTCTTCTCTGCTTGCTTTGATCTTCTCCTTGATTTTTCTATAGGTATTTAAGCCCATTATGTGATGGCTTTCTTAGATTTTATTCCTAACATCAAATTTTATCATCCATTTTTTTGCAAGTTTAATATGCATTTTTAAAGAGAAAGCATATGTCGTTGAACTACATCAATTAACTTAACACCTTAATTTTTTTTTATATTTAATATGCATTCAAATAAAGTCCTTGATGTTTAAATTTTAGGCCATATAATTGTTCGACTTTCATATAGGCACAATGAAACAACTCTATAATGATCGGGTTGAATTAAGTCTTATAAGTTTTCGTCATATCATCCTTTGTCATAAATGTCTCATCAATAAATTGTTATACATTATGTTATAACCTGTATTAAGGTTAGTAAAAAATACAGAAACAAAAAGAAGATGAAATAGACAGAAAAAACACTTATAATTCAAGTCCACAAAAATTAATTGTCTCCTTAAGAAATTTAATCACCTCAATGTACCCGAGGTTACAGATTAATTTCTCCTAAGATAAAAGTGATTAACCTATTAAAGAAGTAGTGGTACCTCAAACTTCAATAACTTCAACAAACATAAGAACAGTAACAAGCCACGTACAAACTTAGTCGATCGACAATTTTATTTTATGAGAGAAAATGTAAGCACAAAAGAAAAAATTTTCATTGTTTGAAAATGAAAAATGACTTCCTTTTTATAGCCATTTTCAGCAAGAAGCATGTTGTTCAGACACATCGGTTCAAACCCGTTTTTTTTAAAACTTGCATTTGTTAAGAAAAATAAAAACTTTTCGAAAAGATGTGGTTGTTGCGAAAATAACGAATTTTTAGAAATCAAATTGTTATTACCGTTGCACGTGAATTTCAAATAAATTTTGTTGCGCCAAATTAATTTTTTTATTTATCTAACATTTTGAATTAATTTATAAAAGAAAAGAAATTGATTAACAAGATTTATTCAATTAACAAAATTGACTAAATAAATTTTGTCCAAAAAAATTATCAATTAATCACATCATTTGCCAAATCCGAATCCGAAGCTGAAATCGAAGTCGGGCGACGATGACGACACGAGGGGACATCTTCTTTTTAACCCTTTAAGATGTATATGTAGTGTCTCTTGATATAAGGACAACAATTTTCTTTCTTTTACCGATATGGGAGAAATTACATTTCATTTGCACTTTGTAAATGACTTTTTATTTTCTCTCCAAATTGGTTCCCTCACTTTTTTCATTTTTCTCTTCTCTTTTCCCATTCACATTTTGCTAAACCCAACAATCTCCCACATGAATGGGAAACTACTATTGTTAAAACATATGCATGAAAAACTTGTGTGTCCTTGTAAGTTAAGTGTAATTCGCATCTGGATAAGTAAATATTTTCCCTTTAAATTTTCCGTAGTGGAACATCAATAATCGTATATATCCGGTCACTCGGTTAAGATTTTGATCTTGAACCGTCGAGCTTTGGTGTATACCTAGACAACATAATCCCCACACACAAACACCTTGGAACTGTCCTTGAGTTTTTCCATATGTTTTCCATATCTTTGTTTTCATTCGTATTCATCATCAATCACGCCATCAACACATCTAGATTAGTTAGTGCTTAAGAAACAAGGCCCTTCATCAGCTTCTCTTTGAAGCGACTACATTTTCATCATTCACATAGGTTTATTTCTAATGTGTTTTTATCCCGTAGATACACACCATTACAAGCCTTAATGCCTTTATATCTGGTTACTGGAACATTTGTCTTATCATGAGAATGGACGCCTAAAAATAATTTTTGACAATATTTGAACCGTCATCATGACTTTTGATTTTATCCTCTTTGAACTAGATCTTGGGATCTCTAGTCTCTAGGTAGAGTTTACTGCCACTATGACTTGTTTCTCGGCCATATTCCCATGCGTGTTGATGATTTCTCAACTCCTTCCTAGTTGGCCTTTTGTAAATGGATTCGACACATTTTTTTTAAAAAAAAAAAAATCCTTTGATTTTACATACTCAATTGTGATAATTTGCATCACTAGAGCGTGTTGTCTAACAGAGTTATATCTTTGTCTTATGTGATGACACTTGTGTTTATACATACCATTCCCAGCCTTTTTCCTATTGCAGCTTGCCTATTATATTGTAATGATTAGTGGTCATTGGTTTTTGGGCCAAAATGGAATACTGTTCTCATGAAATTTCGGAGCCATCAAATTTCCTTTACTTTGCTTGTGTCCTAAACACTGAATTCAGATCTATTGTAGAGCGAGCTATACATGTTTTTGTTTGGATGATATTCCCAATATTGCTCCTCCACCAAAAATAAAAACGTAATCCCCTTGTGGATTTTGTTTCAGTTGACCCATTATCCCATTTGCATCTCTATAAAATCCTTCAAGAACGCTGGATATTTGTTTGTAAAATGTAAAACATAGTTTTAAGTGTCATCTAAGTATCCCAAAACTCTCTGCATTTCCAACCAATGGTTTTGATTGGCATTACTTGTGTATCGACTCAGTTTACTGATAGCACAAGCTATACCTAGTCGTGTACAATTCATGACATACATTAAATTTGTAAACACTCTGGCATAGTTCAATTGAGACTTTCTTTCACATTTATTCTTTGCAAGATGAAGGTTCACATCAATTGGGGTCTTCTCCTTTTTGAAATTCAAATACTTGAACTTTTCAAGTACCATTTGAATATAATGAGTTTGAGACACTGCTAGACTATTAGGAGTTTTGAGAACTTAATTCCGAATATCACATTAACAACTTCTAGATCTTTCATATCAAACTTACTAGCGATCATACAACCTTAGCGATTTTTATATTGGCAATGTCCTTGCTCATTTCAACATTGTCCCACATATAGGCATACAATAGACTTATGATTTGGGTGTATCTTTTAAATGTAAACACCTTTATCCACCATTCGTTGAATCTTAAATGCCATTCAGCACCAACTGTTTTGATCAAAACTTTTTCATTCAATTATTTTTGTGGCTTGTTTAAATCCATGAAGTGACTTAATAAGTTCGCACACTTTCTTTTCTTTAACAGGAACTATAAAACACTCACATTATTCTATTTAAATTTCTTCATCCAACTCTCCATTTAATATGACGTTTTTCATATCCATTTGATGGATTGCAAGACTGCATATTGCAGCTAGGGCAATTAATATCCGAATTGATGTAATCCTAGTCAATAATCAAAACTTTATTTTTGTCTGAAACCTTTGACAACAATTCTTGCTTTATATTTGTCAATAGTTCCATCATATTTCATTTTCTTTTTAAAGATCCATTCTAAACCCAAGGGTTTGTTCCCCGGAGGAACATTAATCAACTCTCAGATATGATTGCTTAGAATTGATTCAATCTCACTATTGACATCCTTTTTTCAATAGGTTGAGTCGCTAGACAACATTGCTTCCTTGAATGTTTGAGGTTCACATTCAAGAAGGAATATTACAAAATCATATCCAAATGAAGTAGCTGTCCTTTGACATTTACTGCGCCTTAGACTCTCTTAATTAATTTAATTCTCTTTTGGTCTCTCTTGGGGTTATTTAGACCCCCTACTAGATGACTCAAGTCTAGTTTTATACGTATATATATGTTCAAAAAAATTAGAATTATCTGATTCCATTACCTTACTATCATGAATATATGGATGTTTAGACTTATGAACCAAAAATCAACATTCCTTACTATTTGTGGCATATCCAATGAATACAAAATCCATAGTCCTTAGGCCTATTTTAACCCTCATTAGTTATAGGAACCTAGACTTTTTGGGTTAAAAAACCCACTTTTGAAAATTTTCAGTTGGGTTTTTATACCTTTCTATTTTCTCAATAATAGACTTACAAACATCTGTCTTTGTGTGAGGCACTCCATTGAGTCTTCAATTTGCTGTAAGTATAGTTTCACCCCAAAAGTTTTATGGTAAACCTTAACTTATAAGTAAGACATTCATCATTTCCTTTAAAGTTTGGTTTTTCCTTTACGCAATTCCATTACATTGAGGACTGTAAGGAGAAGTAGTTTGATGGATTATTCCATTTTTCAAACATACTTCTGCAATGGAGATTCCTATTCTCCGCCTCTATCACTTCTAATCATTTTGATTTTCTATCCTAATCTAACTGTATTTTCAACTCAGTTTTTATATTCCTAAATGCATCAATTGTTCATACTGTAATGTTTATCAAATATAAAAAAAAAACATCAGCAATTCTAGTGCAATAACGTCAATAAAAGTTCTGAAATACTTTTTCCCCCCACGTGATGGTGTTGGCTTCACGTCACAATATTAGTGTTAACAGTTTAAAGAATTTGAGAATTCATTTCAAACATATTATAAGGATGCTTTAGCCTACTTAGATTCAACGTAAATTTGACATTTTGATTATTGCCCTCAATTTTTTGTAAAACATTATGTTAATCAGTTTGTTTGCAAAGATTTTGTTATTAACGTTTCCCCAAAAACTTTCATCACAGCCATAAACATTTACGGAACTAAGAAAGTCAGAAGGAGTTGAATTTTACTTCATTCAACTGCAATTACATTGAGTTTGACAAGGCCATCATAAGATACAAACATTTTTCTACATACATTTCATTCTTACTCACTACTACTTTATCATAACAATACACATTGGGATCCATTCTTAGCATAACTGGATATAAACTCATTCCTTTCGCAATTCCGAACATACGAGGCCTTTATCAAGTCACCACCTTGCTGATGTCATCTTTAATATGAGACCTTGCCAATTCCTTCACCTTTGCAACAACGAAGTTTTCCATAAACTTCTCGTCTGTAGGTGCTGGAGTATATGATGAAAATATTTTTTTGTTGGCACAAACATGGCATGAGGCACCATATTCTATCCATTATTATCTTGGATTTCCAATTAAGTTACATTGTGAAGGAATTGCATAGAGATCGTCTATTTCTCCTTTGGATTTTTTGAACTAAGTTTACTTGATCCTTCTTCTTCTTGTCCTTCTTGGGACCTCGGCATTTAGTAGCCTTATGACCACGTTTGCCACAATTGAAGCAACTTCCATTGAATTTCTTCTTAGGAGGATTGCTTTTTGGACTAGATCCTTTTTTTTCTCTTTAATTTTGTGGGATCTTCTTCAACAATTTGTACTCCAGATATTGCTGAATTACTACGTGACTTCTTTTCTGCAGCCTAATTATCCTCTTCAATTCTTAACCTTACTATGAGATTTTAAACAAGTATTCCTGGTGTTTATGTTTCAATAGTTTTTAAAGTCTCCACAATGATGTAACTTATAAAAATAACATCACTTGAAAAAGGCATCATTCACAATTTCATCCTACATTAAAGATTATATGAGGCATAAGAAGAAAAAACTTAATATTTCTTAACATGGCATTAAAATAAACTTTATAACCTTCAGAAGGAGGAGCATGATTATGACTTGCAGTTCTTTTAAACGTGGGTGGCGACGGTCTTATGTTTATCATCTTATAGTCGGAAACATGCAAAATGAACTTCCTCATTCCGACATCCTCTGTTTTGTACTTCTTTTCTAAACATCCTAGAGTCTTTTGAGGGTTTTGAACAATTGTTGTACACATTGTAGAGATCATCTTGCATTCCTCTCAGAAAGTAATTTTACACAAAAAATATGAAGTATCCATGCTTCTATTACCAAAAAAAGCGTTCTTCGGGAGTTTCATAGATAATAACATGAACATTATTCATTAATGAACCTATATAGACTCAGTTGTAGTAGATAGGAAAAGAACATCTTCTGCTTAGCCATCTCTTGAAAGTCAAACTCAGAAAAATTTTTTCAAGTTTCTCCGCTGGGTTAAGGCAGCAGTCGACGATTGTGTGCAACTGATATGTATGCAGACTTATGTTGCAGCAACTTAGTGTTTTTCAGCATTTATTGGCTTGAATGTCACTTTATCTGTCACAAATGCAGACCATTTTGTATGTGAATATCCAGGAATAAATAAATCCTCATCACAATCTGTTTCTGATTTTAACAAGAAAATTATGTCTGTAATCATAAGTGATGATGAATTTAAAAAAAGCAAACAGAGTGGAACTGGAAATCATATAGGTTTTATGCCATAAATCTCAAATACAAAAAAAAAAAAAAAAAACTGATACATTTCTTAAGATGTTGTACCTTGTTATTAGGTTAGTCAAAAATACAGAAACAGAAAGAAGAAGATGGAATAGACGGAAAATACTTTAATCCCGAAGTCTAGAAAAGAAAAACTACTGTGTCTCCTTAAAAAATTTAATCCCCTCACTGTACCGAGGTTACAGATTAATTTTTCCCAAGATAAAATGAATCAACCTATTAAAGAAGTAGCGGTAACCCAAACTTTAATAACATCAAAGAATGTAAGAACAGTAACAAGCCACACAGAGACTCAGTCATATTGATAAATTTATTTTATGAGAGAAAATGTATGCATACAAGAAAAATTTTCAGTGTTTGAAAAAGAAAATTGACTTCCTTTTTATAGTCAATGTTCAGGAAGAAACATGTTCGTTCAGATACATTTTCTCCAGAAGGTTGTGTCTTTTGAGAAAAAATAACAACTTTTCAGAAAGATGTGTCTGTTGAGAAAAATTAGCGACCTATTTGGAAATTCAGACGGTATTAATGGTGCACCATATGAATTTCAGATAATTTGGTTTTGCCCTCGCCAAATTATTTATTTTATTGAATTAACATTCTAATTAATTTATAAAAAGTGATTCAAATAAATTTGTTCCAAAAATTTTATCAATCAAATCATTTGCCAATCTAATCCAAGTCGAAGCCGGCACGCGAGAGACAACGACGGCGCGAGGGAGGATATTTTTTGAACCTTAAGGAAGTATAGGAAGTCTGTCAGGATGATTATAAGAACAATCAATGTTATTTTCTTTTACCGATTTGGGAGAAATGATTTTCATTTGCCCACTTGCAAATTGACTGTTCTTTATCTCCAAATTGGGTTCTCTTCACTTGTGTCCATTGCTCTCTTCTCGTTACATTCACGTTTGTCTGTAACCCAACACATTAATCTAGATATGTTTTCTTCCTAAATATAGTGTCTAGAAAGGAGCAAGATTTACTACGTGTTATATAATTTTGTGTTTGTTTTATGTCAAATTTCACATCTCAAATTCATTCTAGAAAGGAGCAATATATACTACACTCGAATTTATGTGCTATAAAATTGTTTGTTGTGGTTCTATGTTAAATTACAATGTAGCTATGAAGAAATAAGCATAATGTAAAGAGTTGTTAAATTTTGATTATTTGCAAGGAAAAATCTTGCAATGGGACTCAGTTATCTTAAAGAATGAAAGTTCTTTCTTCAATAGAAGCTACCAAAATCAAATATAAAGCATATCGGGCCCGGTTTCGCCTGAGCAAACTGTATCTAGTATTATAATATAAGTGAACTTTATAAGTAAATGAAATATAATTCTCTGTATAATTTAAATTTTTTCTCCATAGGTGTGTTCAAAATTAAATATTTCGTGTTACTATGATTGTTGAAAAATGAATCTTTATTATAATTTGAAGTCTATTTAATACCGATTCTATAGACAGGTTTAATACCATAATATTCAAAGACTTTTTATACACTACACATTTTTTAAATCATGTTTAATCAATTTAAAAGCACTAAATTTAAAAAAATAAGGAAATGTTATTTTTATATTTTTAGTGAATACTCTTAGGGTGTGTTTGGTATGAAGGAAATTTTTTTCGTAGAAAATATTTTCTTGAAAAACAAATAGATTTTTGACTTATTTTCTCACGTGTAGTTGATCAGTAGAAAATATTTTCTGGAAAAAATATTTAGTGTTTGATTTATGACTGCAAAATGTTTTGAGTAATATCTTTTATTTTTACTAGAGTAGAAATAATTTTTTGAAAATATTTTTAAAAAACAGACTTAGTTTTTTGGGGGGTTAAGGGTTGGGGGGAGGATAAGGGTGAAAAAAATAAAAAATTGAAATTGAAAATACTTTCGAAAAATAAACATAAAGTTTTTTTGGGAGGTGAGGTGGGGTTGGGGTGGGAGTCGAGTATAGGGGTGAAAAAAAAATTTAAGTTAGAAAATATCTTTTAAAAACAAAATTAATTTTTGGGAGGTGAGGGGAGAGATTGGTGGTGGTACAAATCCCCCCCCCCAATTTTGAAAGTTGAAAATATTTGATTGAACAAACTTATTTAAAAAGAAAATTGAGGGAGTGGTGGCGGTGGTCACGGTTAGGGGTGAAAAATAAATTTTGAAGTTTGAAAATTTTTAAAAAGAAACTCAATTCTTTGTATGGGGGGTGGGGGTGGGGGGGGACGGGGGTGGGATAAAAAATGAAATGGAAGAAATACTTAAAAACAACTAATTTGTTGGAGGGGGGGGGTAGGGGGGTAGGGGGCAGGGTGGGGTGGGTTGAGGTGAAAAAATAAAAATTTGAAATTGAAAATATTTTTTTAAACTAAGTTTTAAATATATTTTAAAAAAAAAGTAATTTGAAGTTGGAGGAAAGTTTTGAAAAATATTTTCCTTAATTTTTGAAGGGAATTCATTTTCTTAATTATGAGGAAAATGAGTTGATTTGAAAAACATTTTCCAAAACTTTTAGCCCAACCAAATATAAGAAAATTAGAAAATATTTTCCTTCTTACAAACAAACTCTTAGTCTTCTATAATTGAAAGTAACAAAATAGAATAATTAAATTGGATATTATACTATTTTTTATTTGGTTTAAAAAGTAATTGGATTATCTTGCTTCTCACTTTCTGAAAATTTCCCAAAGAGCAAGCAACAAATATGAGGCTAGCTTTTTCAAATGTACAAAGTTTTTTTTCTATCGCATTAAAGAGTCGTAATAAATGAATTTAATTTTTTTTATATTAGCCAAAATAAAAGAAAGAACAAGTTTCGATAGAGACTAGCTTAAATTAAAAATTAAAGGAGTGAAATGAGTAATTTGGATATTCTTGAAAGTAAAATTATATTATATTAATTTGATATTTGAAAGTTAAAAATTTGATTTTCAAAAATTATATAAGAAAGTATAATAAATTAGAATTTTTTCTGCTTATATCGATATAATGAAAAAATACATCTCAAAGTTTTATCAAAATTCATATTATTTGACTCTAAAAAAATTGTGATAAGTATTTGAAAATGAAGGGAACGTTGAAAAATAAAGTGATTTTTTGGAACTAGAAAAAACTTCTAGATTTTTTATAAAGTCTCTAGAATAACTAGGTAGTAACTGGATAAGGATCTAGAGAATCTATAGTGTAAAAATATTTTAATAATACCCCATAAAAGGGGAAATTTTTCATTTAGATCTCTTCTCGAGAAATTAGAATTTTAGAAAATCATGGAGAGTTTCTTAAATTTTGTAGTATATATTACATCAATAGGGTTAGATAAATATGGTGATGAATTGGTGACCATTTGTAATCAACCCCAGTAGTAGATATAGTAGTAACCCAACGGAACTCTGGAGAATTACCAATAAAAAAGTTCTTCTCCATAAAACATAGTTTTCCTTTCTAGTTACCTTATTCTTTAGGTTGATATCTTCAATTTTAGTTAGCGATTTAGGTCTAGCAGAAGGGTTTCGAATCAATTATACGTGCCTCTTCTTGTATTCCAACATGGTCATAGAGCAATAGTGGAGTTTTTGATTTGAATTTTATTCTAATGGGTTAGTGCTTGATAGATTCATTGGTTGTCGATATGGATTAGTGTTGTGGTAATGAAGTGGGAATGAGTTGTTGAATAAGTTCTAATGACAAATGGTATCAAAAATATGATGGATCACTACCTTGTGGGTGAGGGATTGTGGATGTTTGTTAACCTAGAACCCACTCCTCCTCATCTGAAGAGTGAAAAAACGGGTAGCTGCTATACAAGAAGTGGAAATAGGTAATGCGACAGGTGGATTTCATTCTGAAGAGGCAATCTCCCCGGTTATTGATACTTATAAAGTGTCATTAGGTCAACGATATGAAGGGGACCTGATCGCTGTTCAACAAGAAGAAGAAGCTCAGCTTGCAATTGTGGAGGAGAATGAATTGGTGACACATTCAAGGTAATCTTCGAATCTTCCGAAAGTATTTTTCAAATTAAAGAACTTATATTTTGAATTACGAATTTGGAGAGGAAGGTTATTTCTTCAGTGCGATCCATTTGAAAAGAATAGTCATCCGGGTTGAAAAACCTTTAATATATTCCATTTTTTACGTCAATTAAAGGATGTGCTCAACAACCATCCTTGGAGGAATTTGAAAATTTGTGTCGTCACAAGAATTACTAGCTATGCAGTTGGTTAGTGTGTTTGTCAAAAATGGAGAAGGAGATGCTCTTGTAGCCAATAAGATAAACTTCAAAGGAAAATCAGGGGATATCTCATACAATTGACCTCAGGTGATTCAAAATTGCCTGGAAAGAAGGAAGAACCTTCTAATTGTTATGGTAAGAATCCCTTTAGATGTTATCCTTATGGTGAAGTAGAGCACATTAAAATATATTGCCGAGCCGAGGAGAGAAATATGGCTTAAAAAGTTGTTGAAGAAGAAGAATGGGAGAAATGTTTAGTAGCTGAGGCTCAAGCAATAGATTTCATGATTTTCATCAATCTTGAAATAAATTGGATCGAAAGTCTGGAATATAATATAGCCGATAACGTGGAGAAGAAAGAAACTGATGTTTTCGGCATGAAGCAAGAAATTTTTGAGGATGTTCCTAGTGGTGACAAGATAGCTACTATTGAAGAAATCAAAGAAGATCTTGAACAAGCAGTATCTGAAACTACATGTGTTAATGACGACCTTTACAATGAAAGCATTGACGAAGATGTATTAGAAGTGGAAGTATATGGTCAATCATCTGCAATATCAAGGTCAACTAATGACTCGAAATTTTTTTTGGAAGCATATGGAGAAAGTAGACATCAAATAGAGGAAGAATATGATATTGATGTTTGAAAGACAAGAAATATTATTTTTGAATGTTCTGAAGCTATCAAATATCTATCGATGGGTTGATAATAGAATATGACAGTGGATCTTTTGTTGGTAATGAGGCTTCACAGGAAATTGACCATCAGATTGTCACTAACTCAAATGAGGAGGCTAATATAGATTTTGTTATGAATTTGCAGATTCCAAAATCTTGAAACTTGGAGTTCCAAACTTGCCTATCACATATGTTTATCTAGACAATACTGTCGTGGGGAAGCTCATAAAAAGGGGGAGTTCAAAAACACAACAAAGGGATAATCTACATAGATCATCTGACTATGAAAAATCTTTATTATTTTGCAAAGGAAGAGGAGTCCAGAAGAAGCTCTTGAGATTTTCACCAAGACGTGACTTAAAGCTTCGTTTGAGATCTTTCATGACAAATGTGGGGTAGTTTTAAAAATCACTTTAAAGGGGAGTGTGAAAAATAAAGATGATTTTTTGGAACTACGAAAGTCCTAGATTAATTTAGGAAAGTTTCTAGAATACTCTAATTTAGTCACTTGGATAAGTATCTAGATAATTTAGATTAGAAGATAATGTTACTCGATTTTTCTTGTAGACGTTCTAAAGAAATTAAATATTTTTAGAGATTCATGGAATAGTCTAGATTTTGTAAAAATCTGGAACTATTTATAGGTTAGTATAAATATGGAATGGTATTGTACATTTGTAATCAACCTAATAGTAACCCAAATAACCTATGAACAACCAAATAAAATAGTCTTCTTCTATAAACAAGTTTTCCTTTCTAGCCTCCTCTTTTTTAGTCGATCTCCGTTTTAAGCTAACATCGGCTAGCACAACTGACTTTCTCAGGTTTATACTTTCTTTCTATTCGCTCGCGGGAGATATACAATATCAACTTTTCCTATTGAAATAAAATAAAATTCATTTGAGTTATAAAATTACGTAAAGAGTGTTATTTTTTGAAGTACCAAACCCTAAAATCTTACAGTGAAGATTGAACTCAATATCCATAATCCTAATGAGTTGGGTTCAATTTTTGATGAACCTGACCGTCCTGTCCCAACCCTTTTAACACTTTAAACTCTACATCTAGCCGATGTTATCATACCTCTATTTTTTTGCCGCCTAAAGAGGTTGTTTTATAGGATTATTTTAATTGAAGTGATGTTCTCAGAAAAGATTATTTGTTTATTTAGCGTCGACATTCGTACGTGTGGAAAATATTATTACGCTTAATATTGAGTCATCAATCATCGGTTGTTAGGGGGTACACCAGTTATATGCATCATATATACTACATACAACAACATACTACATACATATAATATATCTATATATATAATATATTATATATAATATATATAATATATCTATAACAATCTTATAATATGTAATGTCAATATCATAATCTAAAAAAAAAAATTCTATTGTGGTTTCGTCTGAAGGACTCCATTTAGTTCGCGGCTAAGCTAAATTAATCCCATTTCGTGCAATTAATTAAAACAGTAAAAGTTTACGACCATTAAGCATACAAGAAAGAATCACATATTATATTAAGTTTCACTCTAAATTTAATAATATAAAAATTTAAACATACTTCAATATTATATACTCAAAGTTCAACATATACACAATCTGAGAAATTTCGTGATACTGGAATCAGGTCTCATTTAGGTGTAAAGTTAAATTGTATAAAATGATTATGTAATATTTTATAATAATTATTCACAAAAAGAAAGCGTCTAAATTCTCAAATCACTCATATGTTTTAAAAATATAAGAGTTATCATCTTTTGTGAGTAGTATTAAGCAACCGATATGGATATAGTTAGACAACTCACAGTCCACCATAACGCCCATGTGCCACTTGGGTGGAAAGGTTCATACTTTTAGATGATCCTTTTCACAATGAGACTAGTGGATCCTTAGTCATTCCTGTCTGGGATATCTTTGGCCGTGTATAGGATGCGCTGGCAGCGTGAGGTAGATTGTTGTATCATCATTGTAGCTCTTATGTGATGATTGTTTGTAAGAGAAACTCTTACTATAGTTATTGTATTCTTATATTCATCAGTTTTATTGTATTTTTACATACATACCAAAGTTAATTGTATCTTACATAAATTCAGAGATTTCAACATGTTTCAGACAGTGTTCTTTATATTGTACTTATTTTTAAATTGCATTATATTAAATGAGTAAGTTATTCATGAGTTAAGCTTAGCCAAGGTATGTGTTCCTTTTTACTCTTTTTTCAAGATTAAGTGTTGTAGGCATTCCCCACTCGCTATTTAGTACATTCAAGTACTGATGTTAGTTTTAATCGGACTCGTAATTATGACTGCAACGCCGGTAACATAGGATCAACAGTTGGCTTCGCGTTGATTCCCATGAAGTAGCTTAGCTGCTTGGTGATCCTCCTTAATTTCGAGGATATTCTTATCCTTTATCATTACAGTGATTTCATTTTCATTATTAGGATGATTTGGGTCCTGTTCCAACATCCATCCTTATTTAGAGCTCAGTAGATAGACAAATGTTAGTTTTCTTTGGTCTTTCATTTTTAATTATAACGATAAGTTTTCCATTTTGCTAAGTACTATTTTAATGTTTATATTTATGTTAGGACAATGTTCTTTCTCCGCTGAGTTAAGTCCACGGTGTAGGTTCGGGGCGGTGACAGTAATTTACTAAAGCAAAAAGCACATGACATAGTAAACTTGGAGTTTACAGATACTAATAATTTTTGTTTGCATGAATAATTTTATCTTCTCAAAGATGTGCATACTGAGTAATAAACATATATTGTAGAACTAGAAGATTATTTAAGAATTTCTTATGTCACTTGTTCTAGTGATAAGTTGATTGGATCAACCAAAGTTGGGACTATATCCCTAAATTTTAAAAAATATTAAAGGTGAATATGGGTCCATTAACCTACCATATGACATGATAAAAAGGATGCATATGTAAGATAATCACATGTGTGTTTGTTGTCAGCCTGTAGTTTGACATTTGTAAAATTGTTTGTGCAAGATAATTGAGTCAAGAGTAAAACTTTAGAATATTGTTCAATTAATAATTTTATCTTAAATAGTGATAAATACTAAAGATGTTGTGACATTAAATATCTTATATAGTGAAACCATTGTTTGAGAAAATATAGCTCCATGTGTTGATCTGAAATATGATACCGCATACAAAAGTAATTGTATACATCAGAGCAATAAATTATGATCAAATTTCTTTCAATTGATTTATGGTCAGGGACAAAATATCTTCATCTAATTATTTTGATTTGTAGTATATATTAAATGAATATTCAATGATGCACAAAGATAGATTCTCCAAAAGATTGAGATATATGTTAGTTTGTCCTACATAAGAGGGAGATTAGAAGCAACACAAGATTTGTTAATACTCCTATTTAATGTCCTTTAAAGATAAGAGTCTACGACATGCATGAAAAATGATAGACTAATTAAATCTCAATAAAATAATTCTTGAAAAATGGAGAGGATCAAAGAATCAAAATGATCATAATAAAGAAGCCAATGTGTTGTTGAAGATCTTACGACATAACACTTCATGAAACCTCATGAGAGTGGTACTACCATGAAAAAATGAAGTCAGGAGCTGCTCAAAGTTATGTACATATTGTGACCAATAAAAGTAATAACTCGTCGACGAGCTCTTTGGTACATATACATAAGCAATATTTGTTATAAGGATTAAAGTCTACATCTATTAAAGCATCTTGTGTAAAATAATTAGCAAGTAAAAGTGGAATGGTGCTCCTTGGTAAGGTAAAGTTTTTTAACTTGCAACCTAGACACTTCATACTCTGACCCTGCCTTCTCCATAAAGTAAATCGGTCATATCAAGTAGCATAAATCAACTAAGAGGTTTGGGATCGTTTCCATCCACGAGCAAAATATTCAGCACGTAACTTTAATCTATTTAGATATTATTTTCTCAATTGTTCCTTAAACCCAAAAGGCAACAAAAGGGTGGTATTTTTAAATTAATGAACATAATTAATTGCTTAAGTAACACTAACGATACCAATCTGGAGTTTAATGAATAATAAAAGGAACTAGGGTTTACGTGTTCCCCACAGGTCCTAACTTGATAATTCTAACTATCCACAATTCTTTCCTAGTATCTTGCAATCAAATGATAGTTTGTCTTCTAAATCGTTGGTCCGTATCTAAAACGTTTTTACTTCTCTGCACTTGTCCACTAAGTGTGTTACTACTAACCCTTAACCTTTACCCTCATATTAAGTATTTTATTATTCGATAATTGACTAAGTTTTACATCGTACCAATCGCACTACCTTTAGATAGTATACACTAAATCTATGTTGATAATTCTTTCCTATTATCTACCTCCTTGTTCTGTCAATTAGCATTAAGGCGAGTTCTCACTTTTGGGCTATCCGTTAAAAAAAACTTCTAAACGAAAGAATTATGAATACATCACAAGACACTATTCTGAAATTGTTTCATTTTATTTAGAATTTACGGTCTCATGTATTCCACCCATGGTTTTCCCACACCCTAGTTATGGAGTTTAGTTACTCATCCGGCATAATCACAATTTCAATATATTTAATATAAGAAGTCATAGCACTTACTTTGATGAGAAGAAGAAATCCCAAATTCACTTGATTAATCACAATCATCAACATCAATTCCCAGAAAAAGTTTGACAATTGCTGAAATTAATCCTTCATACTTGAACAAGAGAACTAATGTTTCTCCAAAATCTACAATCAAAAGTCTAATATGTCAAAGAGTCTATAACAGAGTCTAACCCAAAAATGAGTTATTTTCGAACTATTTATAATAAAACAAAACCGAATAAAAGAAGGATTCTAATTACTGAAATCGGTACAAACGCAAAACGCGGCTCGGTCGACGACCTTGTGACTGACGCGTTCGTGGCAGACGGCCGTCTGTGGCCTCCATCGTCCACATCACAAATTCTTCTGCTTCTGCCTCTTAATTACTCCATCTACGACAGGTATGACGACTCATTCCAAGCACGAGGACTCGGGGAGCCCTCGCGGTCTCCTTTCCATAATACTGTGAAATTCTTGTAATTGAGTACTGAGACTACTTCTGATCATGGTGACGAACCAGATGACGACCTTTCTTGGCCTCTTACGGGTGTCAATCGACTTACGGTTAATCCCACACTGAGGTCAGACTTTTCCCCATATCCTCAGCAGCTTCACTATGATGCCGCACCGTACGGCCCGTTCACAAGCTCCGTAGGTGGTCTCTTCTGCATTTCTCGCTCAAACTTTCCCAAAGCGTTCATCTTGGACAGATTTCCTGCAAATAAGGCGAAACTTACTAAAATCACTACAAAAAGGCTTTTGGACACACATTACATTTAAGGAAAAACAATAAAAATATCGTGAAACGATGGATAATCAACACAACAACCATCAACTTAAGTTCGTTGTTTGTCCTCATGGGCAACGCCCTATGACTCCTACAAAATCTTGTACAATAATATCCATATTATTAGCTTTTCGCAATTCATTAGGCTATCAATCCCGATTAATCTCATCATGTGGTGTAGGTGGCATGGTTGATCGAGCTATTGGGAACGCTGAATTATGTGGAAATCTGACCATGACACATACTCACCAACGGCACTGACGAACCTATCCTCCTCTAATTTATCAGCGCGGTACGAATATTTTCCGCTATGCAACTAGTGTCGCACACTTCAAACAAAATACTCATTTTTCACCAACAATGATTCATGTTGAGTCTTAAGATTACCTTTGGTCACACTCACTCTCTGACAATTCAACAACTCATTTCATACATATGCCATAAGCTTGCCCTTATTTTCACTGTTGTAATTTCGCCAAAACTCTTAGGATCACGATAGGAAGGACTTTCTTAGCTTTTAACATAGGCTCAAGTCAGGTAGGTATTTTGGTATACTTTAGTGACTTTTTGCCCTCCTTGACCTATCATCTAAACTACAACTTTTTAAATCGTTTATTTCGCCCCACCCCCAAATTTCTATATTATTGCACCATTGCGATTTTCCCCTTCTTTCTTTATTTGTGTATTGACTTTTTTTCTTTTCTTTGGCTTTGTATTTATTATAATATTTTTTTATTCACTTTCTTCAACTGGTTCTTGAGTCCCTACTTTTGTTCTTTCTTTCTCTTTGTTCGTTCAACCCCCACTTTCCTGATATTCCCTCGTAATAGCCACCCTTACTCATGGCTTTGCCATGAGGCAAAGTACATCAATAAACCAAAGTGTGGTCAGAGCCACAAAAAGGTTGTTTACTGTATTATACCACCCTCAACTTAATTCTTCCAAGGAGGGGCGCACACATTATTCCCAGACAAAGATTTTGAGGTGAAAAAGAAAGGTCTATTTTAAGAGCAAATCATTTGGATGCAAACGCGGGATTACTTTTCCATTCGATTTTTTTTTACTTATTTCGAATAAAAATTGGCTATATTTAAACCGGAACTATGATCCGTTCCTAATTGCTATTACAACTTACGTTTTAGAGCCGAACTAACCAGGCAAGTTCTAGCCTCTGTACAATGGTCCGACATTCAATTTCCTTACACTTTTTTTCTTACTTTGACATCATCATTACTCTAAATTACTCTACCAGATTATCGACACCTATTCGAATTAGCTTAGGTCAAGGCAGTGGTGTATCTCTATGTCATGCTTAAGCCACACATTTATCAATGCTATGCCTATTCATGCATCAGTTTCATTACATAGGATAATATTTTTTTATTTTAAGCCATCATGATTCAGAGTTATACTATGTATCACAGATATAGACAGGCCGGTTGAACAAAAAATCATCAGCAGTCTCTTATGGAAAAAGGAACACAGGCAAGGAAAACCCCTAAAGAGGATCTGTGAATTTGGCATTCATATTTCACCCTAGCACTCACTTCCGCATTACATCCCACCCCAACAAAAAGTTATGCAATAGTCCACAATGCGTAACAACAACTTAAAACAGAGTGGTAGTGAAGCAAACTTTGGGTGCAAAGCGGCCGACGATCAGCAGTTGTGGGATCCCGGTTCCCGGAACCCCACTACTATATAGTATAGTACAACCTCTGTAGTTTTCCTCATATCACAGCACTATCAGCAGTGCCGGCTCCCGCTGTGTCTTCACATCTCTGGAGCTAGATGCTCACAGCTACTCTACAAACCCTGATACGACGCACTCCTCATCGGCAAGCGAGGCTCTCCTCGAGCCTCCATATCACAGTGCTAGTCTTTCTTCTTTCCGTGCTCTAGCCTCATCCTCACTCTCGACCCTTGCTCCGCTTGGCATGCTCTTGAGGGGGGTGGTTTTGTATCTCAGAATAGCGATAAGGCAGCCTCAACTGTGTCCTCAGCAGGCTTCTGCAGAATGGGCCCTCAGACCTCAGGCACCCTAAAAAGGCTCTAGGATCATATCAAGATCCGCTTCTCTTAGACTCGCATCACACACGCCAAGGGTCGACAATACGTTCCACCATGAGTGGCTGGGCCGAGCTAGCCCCGCACAGCTCAAAAGTGTCCACGCTAATGTAACTCTTAGCGATCTTCCGCTCTGTGTACTAGCCATTTTACCTCCAAGCGCTCTTCCTCCTCAGATAGACCTTTCACCCAATATTGATGTGATGTATAAGTATGGCCATCTGAAGCCTCTCCTTTAATGGACCACTACAAGGAGGACCGGAGTAAGGGAAAGGGGTTTAGCGAGAGGAGCTAGTGCATGCTACTACCACCCGTCGATAGACTCGACCGGGTAGTCTCGTGGGTTTTTCGGGAAGCCGCTTGGTAGTCATTCGAGTATTGTGCTACCGTATCGCCAGATTTTTCACTAAGATTGGGAAACTCTGGACGGGGCCACCTCTGCGTGGAGCCAACTCATTGGCCTCATCCCTTATGATGCCGATCCAACAGTGCCCGCGAGTCGCGTCTTGATCTTATCATGTTTCCAGATGGGCGACAACTTGCGGACCTGCATAAGGAAATATCATTGCAACAAGAAAGGTAAGTAGTTGTGACCGTTGGAAATCCCTGTCCGTGTCTGAACCGTTTGTAGAAGCCAGCAGATTCCACCTCTAACCCGGCTATCCTCGCCGCCATCGGAATTTGCCGCGATCAATGTGACTATTATTTCAAACAAAAGAAGGCCGTGGGGAAAGGGGCAGTGGCGTACAATTAAGCCATAAGACTTAGCCAGTTGGAAGGTCAAGTTAAAGGCCTTCTTTAATGTCTCCCTGCGCACCGTTACCTATTTGGGCATCACACCTCGTCGTATTGATAACCGGCGGATGGCGGGCGGGAGGATTCAACCTAGTATGCCACTTACTCGGACGTGATCAGTTGGGATGTTTGGCGTGTGAAAACCCGCCAATCTATCTGTGATCATAAGTAGGCGCACGTAAGGCGGGGCGAAACTCTCGACAGACAACTCCTCACTATAGTATAAGCGACTAAATAACGAGCTGTCCACTCTAGCCGTGGGTGATGAGAACTGTGGATCTGGCTGGCATGGTGGAGAGGACTGTTTTCCCGTAAGGACCCCTCCTCCCATTGTAATAGTATATGTCATGATGCCTTTTCATTTAAGAAACTTGGCTTCTGAAATACACGGGGTATTGCCCGTCTACAACACCACCATTTTGTGTCTGGTCGGCATCGAGGTGAGAGCAGTAGTTGGTGATCCTGGAGTGGAATCATTACTGTCAGCCTCATCAGACGAGGTAGACTATGCAGCCTGTGGCGATGCAGGGACTTTCCTGGCGACCTTCATGTTAGCTGACCAGAAGGTTGTCCGGTAACTTTGGCACTCTCCATAAGATCGGGAGGCATGACTACGCACCTGGACGCTACCTTTTTAGGCGTAGCACTGGTTGCACGTATAGCTCATGATAGAGTGGCATTGCCCTGGGCACAGACTCGGGATCATCTCATCATCATAGCCTATCACCGTCAGGTAGATGGTGCAACAAACTTTGAACGCCCACGTGTGTAAAATCGAGTCTGTTTTGGTGCCATTAAAGTATACTTAAAGAATCAATATTATTACTCGAAGGAGCAAAAAAGACCAGCCAAAAACGACACAAAATAATATAATAGCAAAGCTGTCATGACATCTCTGTAGTATCATTGAAATTAAGGACCAGTGGAGGCTACTCGTGGTACGAAGGACCGCATGGGGGTCCGTCTGTCTTATTACTTCACTATGTTTCTGTAGAACCCCTGAAGAAAGTGTCTGACATCTGACGGATCAGCAGGACGGACCAAGTTATACTACCGGTCATTCGATGTCTGTCATGGGGCCTTCGAAAAGAGTAATGGGAGAACCCTTAGGAGAGGGCTCTCTAACTGTCATATGGTATGTGCACGACGGACCGTCGAAAGTAATGACGGCCCGTCGTGATTCGCGTAGAGGACACTTTGGAAAAAAATGGAGACCCTTCAGGACAAGGGTCTCTGACAGGCCCATGACGGTTGTACAGGACGGACCCATCGTGTTATGATGGTCCGTCTTAGATGTCCGTCAGAGTTCACTAGGAAAAGTTTGGAGAACCCTTCAGGAATAGGTCTGTTACACAATAACGGTTGTGCAGGACGAACCGTCGGTCATGTGTCCATTGGGTGGACACTTATAGAACACGAACATTGTTGTTGGAACAGACACTATTATGGTCCGTCGTGGGTACGACGGTCCTTCCAATCGGGTCTCGTCCTGTCATTCATTGACTGAACTGATGATGCCACATCATCCCCTCCTGTGACCAAAGAAAAATACCTAGTGTTACCAAGTACATAGTTCTAACCCAATACCTAGCACCTAGAATACTAAGCACCTATTTTTCAAATTTTAACAAGGCAATTCGAGGATTCTCACCTAGGTCGACAAATTGGATTACGAATGAAACCCACAACAAAAGAAATAGCTAATACTAATAACAAAAAATGCAATGTAAATGTGGTAGAGATTTGAGACACCTACCTGAGAAGAGGAGAAAAACAAGCAAATGAGGCACTTGGTTATCAAGAGTAGAACCATAGCAGCAGACTCCAACCAGTAGAAAAAAGATTTCCGAAATTGCAGATTTGTGGAAGTGATCAATTGATAGAGAAGAGAGGTAGGAAGTTGAAAGTTTGAAAGGGAAGGAATGGGAGAAAGAGGGAAGGAAATGGTTGAAATTAAGGGGTGGGGTTTTTAAATGTTGACAATTTTTAAAATACCCAAGCCGGGTCGGGTCGAGTATGTTGGTTAATGACGCAACGAGTCCCTGACGACGGTGTGTCGCACATGCTACGGTCCGTCATAGGTTCGCGCGCTTTGCCCTAATTTGAAATAGAAAGAACGTAGTTACCACCTCTGGCACGACGGATTCATCAACGGTCCATCGCATGCGTGACGGTCCGTCGATGGTAGCCATCAATGATGTTATCGATAGTGATTTCACATAGAATTCCTGGTGATGTCTACCTGCCAATTTAAAACCCCTTAGTAGAAAATGCTACATTACTAGAAAGAAAAACTATAAGTATTTTGGGTTTCCCTCCCAACCATCGCCTAATTTCAACGTCGTGCGGCAGACTGAAACAATTGATTACTTAGACTTCATCAGATGGTATAAACCTTGATCACTTCATCGCTGATTCAGCATGGCCTCGAAATATATTTTTATTCGTTTGTCCGTTCACCTTAACCCGCACACCCTCCTGGTTTCCCACTCAACTCTCTATGAGGAATAGTTGGGTGACCAATTAAGGGCCACCCCTTTGGACCTTGAGCTTTCCCGGAACAAGCGCGACACCCTAAATTGTATAAAAGTACCAAATTCTCAACCATAACTCTCATTTCAATTTTAGTTATGGTATTTCTCATCTTTTCTTTGTAGGATATACAGATACCGATTTTAGCTCACCACTCTGCCTCATGGACCTACAACTGTTGAGGTCGCTTCTTCATTGTGTTCAATAGAAATTTTATCTGTCCCTTTCCATAACAACTAGGCTCTACCCATAGCAAGGAATGGCCCCACGAATAAAAGCACTTCAAACTTGACTTCACAATCAAGAATAGAACCAATTCTGGCCGGAATATGAACGACTCCACTTTTACTACACATCGTGAAGTACTCCCGACAGGCCTTTTTACTGTTCGAATCGAACCATCAGTACCGCGCATCTCAGTGGGGTGGCGTTTGGATCACCCAAAATCCAACTAATGCTTGAAATCAAGATGGAATGAGATTTTCTGCTTGCCCCCCGATCACATGAATGCTTTCGCAAAACATGTAATGACCCGATTGGACAAGGATAATGACGAACACCAGAATCTTCTTTCTTTTGACTAGAGATCTTGGTATGCAATAGAATTTAACAATGTTGCATTCCATCATCATCCTCAAAAGTGACCTCTTTTTCTTTGTAACCCAGATCTTTCTAAACTTGGCATACCGGGGGCATTTGTTCAGAGGCTTCTAACGAAAGGGACATTTTAGAAAGTGCTTCACATTGTTTTACACGCCCGATCTTACATCCTCGATCTTTTTCACTAATCTTGAGAAAGGGGTGTGGTGTCTAGCATGGGAGTTACCTTTGTATGCCCAACGTTCACATTTTTTTCCAGTGTTAATCGTTCTACTTTTACCACTACCTTCTACCACTTTATATCATTATCTTTTGATCACCTTTCACCTTTTCCTCATTCGACCACATAGGGTTGATCAATAATTTGCTTACCACCGAGTAGTGATTGTCATAGCAAGGTTGCATCATTTTTTTGAGATTTTGGACAGTGTGTGTGCGAGGAAGAGTAGCCCTTTTGCCGTGTGTTTATACACACGTCCGCATATAATTGGGCATTTCAACGCAAGCCTACTTAATCGATATTGGCATTGTATCGACCTTTCTGCCCATACCCGCTAAATCACTCCTTAACCTCTTTAATTGGGCTCATCACTAGTATCGCAACCTCCCTCATCATTTTGTGGCAATTGTATCCTTCCCCAACTGTCGTACCAACGATCTTTCACCATCCCTAGGAGTAACTTAAAGATTTTTGAGGAGGGACATAGGGCCATTCCTATTATTCTCGTTACCCCCATAGTTACCACCCCGTTGAAAGTAGTTTTGTCGCGGTTGTAGTTTCCATCTTGGACATAATGACCCTTACGGTTATAGTTTGCCAATCGATCCACCTTGGTTTCTTGACCTTGACGCCAATTCCCTCCTATTTGATCCTCGGGGCACTCGATCGAAACCCCCCGTATGCTCATTTTTCGCATAGGGAATCCTTCCTCATAATAACATTCAGCATTTGGTGGTGGGTGCTTACACAAGTAGTTAACTGCATTTTAACGTTTCTTTCTTTCTTCTTTCTTCCTGCACCCTAGTGACATGTTTTAGGATTACCAACCTAAGCCTTAGTTCTCATGGGTGCATCTAGATCTCTTCACGATATCATCTGTGGGTGGTTGTGAGTGGATTGCACTGCGAGAGGTATTTCTCCCGTATCTGACTTCCTAGTACTGCCAAGCTTTATTATTCCGGGAGAGTGTTTTCCTAACTTTTTAGGCATCTCAGCATAATGACACCTCCCCGGAAGAACAACCCGCTATACTATCCCACACCGCTTTATTATTATCACATCATGTCCTCCGATAGAAGTTTCCCTCAGTGGATCATATCTATGCGGTGATTGGGGACACTTCGAAAAAATGAAGTGAACATCCCAAGAACTCTAACTGACTCTTCTGGCGTGCACCAAGTTGTTTCCCAAGTCTGTCTTTGTGATTTAGTTTCTTGGAGACCCAGATAGTTACGAACAAGAGGTGGCTGAAAACTCTCTCCTACTTGGGTTCCAAGTGAAAATTGATTATCAAGAGCTGTGAACCAAAATAGGAGCCTCTCCTATCAGTGAGTGAGGAAGACTCTTATCCCTAGTACATCCACTCCAAATCAGTCCTTCCCTACAACAACTTTTACACACTGGCCCTTAACCTTAGCATATGCATGTGGGTCCTCAGAAGTAGCCCATGAAAACAACCCTAGCACAGTGACATTTGCATAGACTAATAGTTACTACAAAGGTGTGGCCTTTCGGTAGAACGCAAGAACAAGTGGCGCCATCAGGCATCTGCAAAAATTATCATGCCCTTCTGGACGTATTCTTGAGGGACGTTGGGATCGGGAGTTTTCATCCCCATATTTATTGATTTTTACTTACCCGGATCAATCCGGTAATAACTTGACCATCAACATCAACTGGAGCTGGATATTCTAGTTTGGATCATCATCGTTATACCCAGTATCGATCATATTGCGTAGTGTATCTTCTAATTCCGTGTGATCGTAGGGAAACAGAGTTATCTTCTCTTCTTGAGTAATTTGGTATCAAGAAATGATAGTTGCTGCAAGAATAAAAAACAATAAAAAGTAAATCAAGAAATATTTACTAACTTTAGTAGTAATTTTAAGTTTAATCTATAAAGAATTTCCCTGGCAGCGGCGCGCGAAAACTTTGAATTGGCTCAACTTACTTCTCAAATAATAAGAAAAGCGATCGTATCAATTAAAGAACCCACTAATAGTTGGATCATTCTCACGAGTGAAAATAGTTCTGGGGACTTAACTTAATCTATATTACTATTATGTGGTGTTTACTCATTATTTCCTTAGAAATAAAATACAATAAAGAGGAGGGGGGGGGGGAGGGGTTCTTTAAGAAATTAATGAACTGAACTAACTAAAGTAAAAGTAAACAACTAATAGATTCCAAAATCTTCTTGGGAGTTTAATCAATTAATAAAAGTACTCTGTTTAGTGTTCCCCCCCCACCAGGTTTCCTACCTTGATAATTCTACTATAAAACATTCTTTCCTAGTATCTTTGGCTTCAAGTGAATAAGTTTATGTATTTCTAAATCCTTGTAGCCAGATCTAGAAAATTTCAAACGTTCACTGCGCACCTTGGTCCGGCACGTGTGTTGCTATATACCCTTCCCTTTACATCATATTAACCTTTGCATTCGATATTGACTAAACGTATATACCTCGGCACCAATTTGACACTAGCCTATCGCATAGTTAACTCAATCTATGTTGACTATTTAGTATTTCCTATTATCTACCCTCTTGATCTGACAGTAGCATTACGGCGAGTTCTAACACTGGTCATTTCCGTTACAAAGACTTCTAAAGAAAGATTGATCATACATGCAAGACACACTTATGAAATTTATTGTTTATTTAGTTTTACGCTCCTACTTCACATCCATGGTTCCCACAACCCTGAGTTATGGAGTTTATTTACCCATAGTCATAATCACACTTTCATTATATGTATCATAAATCAATGCAACTACTTTGATGAGAAGAATAAAATCTAGAATTCACTTGATTAATCAACAAATCACCAACAATCATCCGAAAAGTGTAACAATTGCTGAAATTAATCCTCCATTACTTGCACAAAGAACTAAATATTACCTCCAAAAGTCTAAAACATCAAAATGTCTAATTATCAAAAGAGTCTACTAATAACAAACCAAGCTCTAACCCCCCAAAAATGAGGTTTTCGAACTATTTATAATAAAGAATACATCTAACACAAGAAGGATTCTAATTACTGAAAATCTGTCAAAATGTGGCTGGGTCCGACGGACCTCGTGATATGGACCGTCGTGGTCACGACGGGCCATCATGGCATCCCGTCATCCCACTTCACAAATTCAACGAAGGACTGGCATGGCATTTTTCGTCCTGCGTTTACTTTCACAATTCTCTACTCGCTCTGTTCACCTGTTACATTACACCTCGCGCGAACGGGTATGACGACTGTTTCAAGCACGACATTCCGTCCGAAGGGTCTCGCTTCCATAATACTGTAGATACCACTTTTCCCTCTTGAATTTGGGTACTGGCCTACTCTGCTGAACTCATATGGCGACGCACCTCAGACAGAGGATGGACCGTCTCGGTGGCTAGATGGTCCCTTTCATCTGTGATTTGCGTTGTAATCGCCTTACCACCCCTCTTAGTGACTGCCCCTCAGGAACGCCGCCCTTCCTCCATCTTCCCAGCCATTCCTTCACTACTGCATTTCCACCTACGACACGTCACAAGATCGACGGACCGTCAAAAGTCCTCCCGTAGGTGGTCTGTGCTTCTTGCATTTTCTCGCACTTCCAACACTCTTCTGCCCTGTCATCTTTTGGCAATCTTCCCTGCATCATACTCGCAAATCGACAAGAGACAAACCTCCATTACAAAATCAATACCAAAGATTTTGGACACACACTAAATTTAAATAAAAAGAATTACAATGACCGTGAAACCATGTATAGCATCAACAACTATATAGATTTCATACTCTAATATGAATGTTATCAAATTGACAAAATTGATCATGAAAAAGTTCTAGTGGTACTTTTAATATCAAAAATATATACAGTTTTGTGTGTAACTTTGTTTATACACCTCTTATCATAAGCGATTCAAAAATGAAATCTTTTGTATTGTTATCATGTTGATGGACTTAAATTGAAGATTGTTTGATAGCTTTTAAAAAAGGCAAGGAAATTATTTGCTTAAAGAATTTGAAGTAAGCTCTTTGCAGAATCTTTGATCTGAAGAAAAGATCATAAAGAATATGAAGAGAACATATTTCGTCAAAGTTTTCTACACTCACGAGCTCTACCAATAATGTGATAATCAAATTGCAACAGGTTTGTTCAAGTACTACTATATGTTGATTTATTTGCTAGTCTCTTCTCTACTTAACTACAAAACTTTCAAGAAGAATGGTGCGCAAGCTTGTAAACGAAGATTCAGTCTCTGGATGATGTTCTCATTAGGGGGAGTGTAATATTGCGATGTACTTGTTCCCTCACGAGGTTTTTGTCGCCAAATTTGGGTTCTCCTCTTGTAAGGTTTTTTAATATTGGTAGGCATCATCCATAAGTGGTATTGAGACTCCTCAGATAGTTGCCTTCGACTAAGATTTTTTTTCCCACCGAATTTTTAAATAAGTAAGATGTTTAACGGGCACATAATCTACCGACATTCAAACGGAGGTTTTATAAACTACTAATACATTATCATAGAGAAGTTCAATATTCGTACCGCTTCCTATTTGAGGATATGGTTAGTAATCCTACCTTTGGCATAAGTTACGCGGTTGTTTTCTATAATAAAAGGATTTTCCTCATTGTAAAAAAACTCCTTCGAATTTTGCTGACAATGTACTCAAGAGAAATATAAGTCTTCTCTCCTTTCTCTATACTGTATTCTCTCTTGCTTCCCTTCGTTAGTTCTCTCCACTGTGGAGATGACTCATCTTACAATTTCTTTTTTACAACATTTTTTTTTAACAGTTCTTTCTTCATTTTTTTCCGTTTCTCGCTGCTTGCTTTCATCTTTTTTTACTTGTAGCTTTCCGTTTAAGAAAGGTAATCATTTCCTTCTTCCATTCTTTTCTTTATCTTCCTGTTACTGTTTGACCCTCCAATGTAACATGACTTTACACTACATATATCTTCCTTTTAGTCTTTGTATATTTCCCTGCCTCATTTCTTTTTTCTCTCTTCTAATTAGTAAAATCCCCCGCCCCCAAACCAGAGATGATCACCTAAAATTATTTCTATTACTATTAAATGATTCGTCTCATCGCATCGCTTCCTTCTCTTTTATCTTGCTATTCCTCTTGCCTCAATTATGATAGAGCTTTTTTATTCGTGAAAACAAAGGTGAAGAATAAAAATTAAGATGAACTAATACTTCAGGGTGCAATCATTTCATCATCAACTTATTTCATTCAATTAATGGGCTTCTCCTATTTTATCCTTTTTAATTGAATTAATTGTAAATAAGTTCGTGACAAGGTTGCCCACCCGTTTATGACTGGGCTCTTCAATGTATTTCCCAGTTACCAACATAACGAATATCAGTTTTATTATGTTTACAACAACTTGCATTATTCTTCTTTAATTGTGTGTCGATAGATGCATTATGATAATATTAGAATATTATTATTTAAAATCATATTAAAGTTCAAAAATTGAGAAAAAGCGATAAATTTGAATGGTGGTCTATATCTCCGTCCATGCCGATCACCTATAAAAGTATATATATATAATATATATATATATCTCTATGTATATTATATATATCTTCTCACCGTTAAGTGAATACCAAGTTGATATCTTGCAGAATTGTAGTTGTTGGCTCGAGTGTATATGGAAAGATACACGTTTCTTTGCTATATTATAAAGGTTACACGTAAATACAACTCCGATGTATGGATTTATAGTTAGCTAAGAATTAGTGCCTCCCTAAAATCGCCGTCAATTCTCTGCTTTCAGTTGAATAATATTTGCGTGCTCTCTTCATGAAGACATTGCCAATTATCGATTTGATTCTCTTACTTTTTAGTAGAATTTTCTATGTTTTTAAGGCTGGTTAATTTGATTATACTTGCTGTTGTAGCGCTAATAGCTCACCCTTTAACGTTGTCTTTCATACTTTGGAAACACTCGTTCTCATCTCTTTCCCTCCCTCCTCTTTCTTTTTCCGAATGCGGTCATTTTATCCACGCATGCCGGAACGTGATGATGGCTTGTGCCACCTGTTTTCGCATTTTTTGTTCGTTTTGTTTCTTCTCTTCTGGGTTATCCAAATAAAATGTAGTTTGAATACATATAGAATGCTAAAGAGACGTGCATTTGTTTCTGTGGACCATTGTAAATTCCGTTTACAGACTGTTTAGTTTTTTTCGTCTTCTTTGTGGCTTGCTTTGATCTTGTCGTGATTTTCTATAGGTATGTCAGTCCATTTTATGATGTCTTTCTTATATTTTATTCCTAGTCAAATTTTATCATGATTTCTTGAAATTGATAATTGCATTTAAAGGAAAAATCATATGTCGTTGAACTACATCATTAACTGAAACACCTATCCACAAACCTTTATCTAGTTTATATAGTGTTCAAATAAAGTCCTTTGCTGTGTTTTAAATTTCACACTATAAATCGTGGTTCGACTACATAGAGACATAAGTGAACACTTTGGATGGTCCGGTTGGATTCAAGTCTTATCATTTATCATATCAATAAATTTCTCATCATAAGTTGTGTTATACATTATTTTGTTAGTATTTTAATGTTATTACATGTAAGCTTGGAATTGATCATCCTTTAAATAGGCTTTTGAATCATTAATGATTAATTTATGTAATACTTATTGCTAGATGAAACTCAAGTATCTTAAAGAATGACATTTACTTTGCTCTATAGTATAACAAGATCACATATAAATCATATTGGTCTTTGCTCCACGATTACGCAATTTCTCTAGTAATATAGGCAAAATCGACTTATAAGTAAATTTTACACTGATAATTTCTCTTTCAACACGAACAATACTTACAAATTTTTTAAATATTTCTTCTTACTTATTCGAATAATGATTTTCTTTTTAGTATGTTTTAAAAGTGAATTTTATACTTTGGTCTCTTGTCGTTGTTATTCCGGTGCGTTAATCTCTATTTTCTTATGTCACTTGACCATATAATTGGCGGGCGGTTTTTATTCTACACACCGTACTCCTGTAGTAAATTTATAGGCATCTCTCTTTACACTTTCACCCTTCTTGGCGGCCAGCCTATGGGTATTTATTTAAAAAAACATGATCAATATGCTTTTTTGACATCATCGGTAGTTCCATTTTAAATAAAGAATAAAATTGAAGTCAAATAAGTACAGAGCGAAACTACGTTCACCGACTTCTTTTTCTTATATCTTTTGAGTAAGACTCCGAGTCTTCGATAATTGAAAAGTAACAAAAGAAAATATCAAAAAATCTTTTGGCGTATCACAGGCCCTATTTTTGTTTATTTTTTTAAAAGTAAGTGGATCGATCTTGCTTTCTCACTGGTACTTCTCCGCTAAAGCAGGGCAGTCATATTAGGTCTAGCTTTTTCAATGGTACAGAGCTTTTTCATATCGTATTAGGTCACACAACAAAGAGTCCGTAAACAATTTAAGAATATTTATATCATTTTCCCTAAAAATTGGATTAAGAAATAGTAAAAAGACATAAATTAAAACATTACATGGAGTAGAATAGGTCTTCAATTTTGACATCTCCCTTCCCTCTTTGTGCTTTCTTTTCAAAAAATACAATGCTCATTACCTACCGGCGTCTGTATTAGTTTTCTCTCTTGTCTCCTACAAACGTACTACCTATTCCTTCGTGTTACAAGACCTTTCTACTCTTCAGCCCACCTCAATTCATTATCCTGACTTCCTTCTTTTTCGCTCCGCTCATCGCCTCTTTCGTTTTGTTTCTTGCTATCTCTCTGGTGTTTTGTTTTCCCACTTATATCAATATAATAAAAAGTACTTCTCAATGTTCCGCCAAAAATCATATTATTTTACTTCAAAAAAATGCTGATAAGTATGTGAAAATGAACTAGGAGTGTGGAAAAATCAAGATTACTCTTTTGGATAACAAAAATCTGATTTTAGAATGTTTTTTTTAGAATCTCTAGTGATCACTTGGCTAAATCTTGTCGAAGTATGTCTAAGTAATCTAATAGTAGAAGATAATAGTCTGACTAATGCTTTTTCGTGTAGATGTTCTAAGAAATTAGATATTATATTTGAGAGAATCATGAATAGTCCTTAGATTTGTAGGTATAAATTGGGATGATATTGCACATTTGTAAGCAACCCAATAGCTAACCGCAACCTAATAACAACAAAATAAAAGAGCCTTCTTCCATAAAATCAGTTCTCTTTCTAAGCGTCCTCTTCTTAATTGGAATCTTCCACTTAGTTATGATATTGGCTAGAAGAAAGTTCGCAGATTAGTACATTTCTTTCTGCTATTCTATACAGGGTATCAGCGTATATATTTTTGCACTTTTGAATTTATCTTCGGATCGGGTTTAGTAATCTTAACTGATCTTGTCGAATATTTGTTATTTAGTCGAGGTGTCTTGATACAATTGCACTTGGACTTGTGAAGTTGTTTGCAATTACAGTTTTATAATTACACAGGGTGGTATGGCGCAAAACACGCAGCGGAAGCATACCTGGTGCGACGAGTGAGTTTTGTTTGGCATTGTTGTTAATGGAAGTAACATACAATCCTCTTCTGACGGACCAAAAACACATAGCATATACAAAAAGTGGAAGCAGTTAATGTGAAGACGGAGTTCATTTCTTCGAAGAGGACAAGTATCCTCCGGCTTAATTTGAATCACTGCATAATAGATGTTACATATTAGGTCACTGAGAATTGGTTGACCCTCGCATTCCTCTGTTCAACCAGATATGAACGCTCATCTGCAAATATGAGAATGAATTGGATAACAGTCCCATTTATCGCGGTAATCTTGCTATCCTAACGCAGTATTTTCTTAGCTAATAAAGACCTCTTATTATTTGAGAATCTGTTTCTAGAAAATTCGGAGGAAGCTATTTTTGAAGGCACAATCAATAAGAATAGTCATTCGTATGATTGAGACCTGAATATAATTTATTCATTTGTGACGTCAATTCACACAAGAGGGACTCAACATACAATCTTGGCAGAATTTTTTAATCAATGTTTTGTTGGTCCAGAATTACTAGCCAAGCAGTTTAGCTATTTTTTGTCAACCAATGGCGAAGGCAGCATCTCTTGTAGGCACTGAACAAGACACAACTGTCAAATTCAATCGAAACGAAATCAATAGGTATCTTTTGTCACACACGTCGACCTTCTAGGTGGTTCATAGTGCCCTTGGGACTACAGAAAAGAAGAAGAACGCTGCGAACCTATTAATGGGGGAGACTCCTCGTATTGTATATCATTGTGGTGAAAGTAGGGAACGTAAAAGAAAATGCATACCACGAGCGAGAGCCCATATGCTAAAAAAGTTGCAGAAGAAGAAAAAAAGTGAAACGTATTTAGTACTTAGCTCGAGCAATAAGGTCATGAATTTTACATCAATCTTGAGAAGTTGACGGGAAGATCTAGAATATATATAGTCGATCACGGGGAGAGCAAAAAACAATTTGTCGGGGGGGGACATGAAGCAATGAAAATTGAGAAAATTTCGCCTTAGTGTTGTAGGTAGCGGTGCGATTGAACCATTCAAGAAAAACATCTTGAACAGCAGACCTCTTAGACTACTGGGTTATCGGCGAGCTTTTTAAAGAACGATTGGAGAACAGACGTATTGAAGCGGAGTAATACTGGTCAATCATCTCAACTTCAACGTCACTAATGAGCAGAGCAAATTCTTGAAGCAGATGGAGGTATAGGTCAATATGCGAAGAATATTAGAAATCGACAGTTTTTAATAAAGACAAATATCTATTATTTTGTGAAAATCTAAACCTGTCAAAATACTATCGATGAAATGATAAGAATCATTGAGTATATCTTTTGTTGGTGATAAAATTGACCATCAAATTGTCACTAATAACCAAGGCAACAACGGTGTGCTAGACATCAAAGTGAGAGGCTATATGTTTGAAAGCTCCTTGTGTTTATGAAGTTGGCTATTTCAAAATGCCCTTGAACTGAGCATTTCAATCACAACCTTGCCGATATCACATCCCATTTCCTCCTTAGCAAAGGTCACCTTTTTTTCTGACAATACTATCATATGAGAAAGGTCTAGAGAAGGGGAGTTCAACACACTCAACACTTAAGGGATAATCTCCTACATGAGGGGGATCCCTCCTTACAAGCGTAGGTGAAACTCTTTTAATTCAAAATAACACATTTGGCAAAGGGAAAGGAGTCCGAAAGGAATGTCTGTCATGTTATTTTCACCAAGTTGTCGTCCTCAAGAGCTTTCATTCTGAGCTCTTCAGCGATAGCTGTGGTTATTTTCGAAGATCACTGTAAGGGGGAGTGGTGAAAATAAGATGATTTATGAACTCAAAAAACCTTAATTTTTGAAAAGTTTCTAGAATCATCTACTGTGTCATTTGGATAAGTCATCTTGTAAATTGTAAGATCTACTCAATAGAAAATACATATTCAGATTTTTCTTGGGTAATTTCAGATAAATGAATATTTTTAAGAGTCATGCGGTATATCTAGATGTTGTTAATAAGCCTAGCAATCCAAATGCCCTGTTTGGGTAGAATTGAGATAGTGTGATACATTGGTTAATTAACCAATATACCCAGACACCCTAAGAACAACCCAATATAAATATCTGGTCTTCGTAGAACAGTATCGGCTTTTTGGTTGCCTACTTCTTAATTGACTCTAAAACGATCTTCGTTACTATCTTCGGCTAGAAGATGGTTCTCGGGTCTATCGTTCTTCTCATTCTCTATACAAAGGAGCTTCATTATCAGATTTTTGCTATTTTGAAGCAAATAAAATACGAACATTTGAATTATAAAAGATGATTTTTAAAAAGTGAACCACTTAAAATTTGTACTTTTGAAAATTGAATGGCACAGGATCTTTAGTACTAATAGCCACTAAACAAACAATTAATTTTATAACTCAAATATGAGAACTTTAAAATATGTCTAAATTTTTTAATTACTTACGTAAATGAGAGACACATATCAAAACATGTGAGCAGAAGACACTAATATGTGTAATATATAGCTGTGTAGTACAATGAATATATTAAGGTGATATGTACACAGGTCAAATATCCATTACGTTTTTCAGCCAAATACAATTAGTTGGGATTAAACAATTTAACCCTGTCATCCCAGCAAGATTTTGTGCAAGTATTGGCCCATCGACAGATAATATTAACTCGAACACTCTAATCAGTTTTGTCCCCCAAACTATGCCATAATTTATTATTCCGCTAAATTGTCCCTTAGCTTAAAATAATATCCCCTCAAAAAAATAATAGGTAGGTAACCTGACATACATAATTAAGAAGGGATGAAAGCGTACTATTAGGGAGTTGTTGGTTTTTGTGTTAACCTGAAAGGATGATTAAACTTCCTAATTTTGATCCAAAATTTAATATTCCCTAATGTAATTTTAACACATTAATCATGGTATAGAAATGTTAAATAACGTTATGAGTTGGCCTTAGTCACCAAGACATTAATTATTGTTATTATTAGTAATTAAATAATGCAATCAAATAAATAATTTTAATTTTATGAACAACTTTTATTAAAAATAAGTTCTAGTACCAAATGAATCTAACGTTTCGTTACAACTACATAAGTAGCCATTTAAATTTATTTTGTTAAATAATACAATTAAAAAAAATATATATTTTTTAATCTAATTATAGACCACAGACCGACCCTGACAGGTCTAAGTAAACACATTTTAGCCCAGCCCAATTGAATCCAAATCCCTGACTCTATAGCCAAAATCCAATGTGTTTTGGGTTCCTTCTTAATATTGGACCGTCTGACCTACTGCTTTAAAATTTTTAGCTCTATTCCTAACCGATAGTGGCCAGATAACCTACTATTTTGTCAGACTAAGAGGTTTTTATAGTATTTTGTTCATTCAAGTGAGGTTCTGAGTAAGATTATTTGTTTATTTAACTTCGATGTGGAAAACATTTTTATTACGACTTATTGCTTACTAATTTCGAGATCATCAATCACATTTTTCGGGTTCACAATTTATACCATTTATATTTATTTAATGTCTATATAAATACATATTACGCAAAAATACTTTTTTCTTCCTGAATCACAAACCCGCATTAATTTGCTTCAGCATAGATAAGCAAATTTCATGTTTATTAACGAAGAAATAACAGTAGACCATTAAAGCAGACAGAAGAATCACATTGATATTTATTTTTCCTCTAAATTTAATTGATATAAAAATTTAAACATCTCTGTCTATTACTCAAGTTCAACATATTCACATGGTGTTGAAACTTCGCGGATATTAAACAGGTCTATTTAGGCGTACGTGTTAATATTATATAAAATGATTAAGGGTAATAGTTGACGTAACATATTCACCAAAAAGCAAGCGGACTATAGATGAAATCGGGTTGGTTCGAGTTTTAAAAATAATCAACAACATCTATTGGTTGATCATTCTTTTCCATTATCTACGACTCCTTGGTCCGCAGTAACATTAAGGCTCAAAATATTTCCGAACAAGTTTGGCCCATGCCTTTAAACAAACTGCTAATGGAAGAATATCAAAATGCTAAACGCCTATTTGGTAATTATTATTTTAGTTAGATTTTAGCTCATTTTACCCCAGATTCCCTCCCCCGACACCCTAGGTTGGATTTCTTTAACCAACTAGTCATAATCACAAATATTCAATAAGTTGATATAAAGAATTCAGCACTTTACTGTTAATGAATACTAATGTAAAATCCAAATTGAGTGTGTATTAATCACAAAGATCCCAATAATCAATCCAAAAAATTGTAACGATTGCTGAACATTTATCCTTCACATACTTAACAAGAGAAACTAAGATTCTCACCCACCAGTTCTAACAATCAAAATACTATATCAAAGAGTCTACTAACAAAGTGTCCTAATGTCTAACTCCCAATGATAATCTTTAATCATAAACTATTTCTAAACAACAAAACACTAATAAGAAGGATTCTATTACTAAATCTTTCAAAACGCGGGCTTGTAAACGGACCTCGTGACTGACCGTCGTGGGTCACGATGGCCGTCATGGCCTCCGTCGTCCCATATAACTTCACAAATTGTTCTTGCTTCTCTCTTATTACCCTCAACGGCGTATCGGATCATTCCAACACGAAGGTCCGTCGAGGTCTCTTCCATCACACTTAAACTCTTGAAATTGGGTAACGACTACCTCTGCTAATCATTACCGAATGACAACGACAGGAAGGCCGTCGTGGCTCTGAAGGTCCTTCATAACTTCCGTAATCCCCGCTGGTCAGACTTCCTACTTTCGTCCTATCAATCAACTTCCCTACGATCCACCTACGACGTCACCAAGCTCGACTGACCGTTGACGGCTTCGTAGGTGTCGCTCTTCATTTCCTCGCTCAAAAAAACTTCCGCGTTCATCTTTGACACATTCCTGCAAATAAAGAAAAACTTACATAAAATCACTACACACACAAAAGGGTTTTGGGACAATCACTTAAATTTAATAAAAAAATATTAAAATAACCATGAAACCACGTATAAGCAACACACATGGTGTTCTTTCTTGCAGACTCCTCCTCTGACTTCGTCTCATTAGTAATCTTTTCTTTTAGTTTTCTTATCCGATGTCTTTTGACCCTCCACTAGATGACTGACTCCATTTTATGATAGATATTTGTTGCAAGAATTCATGTCCACTTATGTGATTTCAATCTACATTTATCTCTTTCACGAATATATCCGAATGTTCAGTCACTACGAACCAAGTTGCGACATGCGTAACTATGGCTGTGGCATATCTAATGATAACAATCCCACATTTCTTAGGTCCCTATTTTCTTTTGTCATCACACCCCCCTTCTTAAAGTATAGGCCTAAGCTTGCATACACACACCCCCTACACTTTGAAATAGTTCACGTTGGGAAATTTCTAACTTCCATTTCTCATTGGAATACATGTTCTTTGGTTATTGAGACACTCGTATTTGAAGTAATGTGGTCGATTTGCTGTAAGGTAACTTCCCCCTCCTCCCCCCCCACGTTTTGTGGTTAAAAGGAACTTTTAAGGAACACATTCAGTACATTTCTTTCAGATTTTTGTTTTTTTTCGTTCCTTTTGCAATTCCATTGGATTAGAAAGTGTAATGTCGAATGTAGTTTGATAGATTATTTCACATTTTCCATCATATTTCTATAAAATGGATATTAAGTTTCTTCACCTCGATTACTTTTGTTAATATTTTGATCCTTCCTCCTGCCATTACTAATTGTCAACACTTCACAATTTATATTGCCTGCCTAAATGCATCTCGGCTTCATCCTTAACTATTTAGGCAAAATAGACACAATATCAGTGTATCGTCAATAAAGTTATAAATACTTTTTTCCCCACGGTGCTGGTGTGATTCATGTCACAATTTCGGTGAATCAGTTCTCGGTATATGATTCCTTCACAGATTTATAAGGATGCTTAGTAACTGAGATTAAACATAAACTTGCATTTGGGAGGTTGCACTCATATTGGGCAAAATATTTAAGTTAATCAGTCGCGCAGGTTTTGTTATGGGACTGTCTCCAACGTCATGCCATACAACATTTGACTCGAGCAAGTAGAGACGCAAATTTTTTATTCATATCAACCTGCAATACATTTACTTCAAAAAGTCCTTATAAGTAACATTGTCCTAACCTATCGATCTCATTCTTACGCAGAACAGATACCTTACTTTATCATAAGCAAATACATATTGAATCGTTCTTAGTCTATACATAGGTGATAGACACTATGTTCCTTTTGCTTATTCTGGACATATAGACCCCTCTCAAAGTCCCACCTTGCCTGTGTCTATTTAAATGGGACTTTGCCAGGTCGCTTTAAGCCTTTGGCAAGCACGATTTCGCCATAAAAAGTCTTCTCATATTAGGTGTGGATTGTAGATGAAAAATAGTTCTTTGTTTTGCACAAATATGGCTGAGACACCAGAATCTATCCACTATTTTCTTACATTTCTAACCAAGTTACATTATGAAATCATTGTCATAGAGATTGTCCTTATCTTCTCTAGATTCAGCCAGATTTGCTTCATCCTTCTTCTTGTCCTTCTTGGGATCCCGACGTTCAGTAGCGCTATGACCATGTTTACCACAATTGAAGAAATTTCCATTGAACGTCTTGTGAGGAGGATTTCTCTTTAGACAAGATGATTTCTTTACTTTGATTTTGTGGGATCTTCTTCAATAATATTTAATCTAGATATTGTTGAATTACCATACGATCTCTTTTCTATGGCCTTGTTATTCTCTTCGATTCTAAAGACTTACCATGAGTTCTTCAACTGTCTTTTCCTTGTGTTTATGCTTCAAGTACCTTTTGAAGTCCTTCCACAAATTGAGGTAACTTCTCAATAATAGCTGCCACTTGAGAAAGTGTAACATCTCGTAACGCAAAATAGCTAAGGAACTAAAAATAATCACTTCCAGAAAGAAAGGAAAAATTTGTAAAAATTTGCTAAGTTTAGGAAGTCAGTTTTGGTCATTTTCAAATGACCATGAATCGTAGCTCAAAATGAGTTTGGGGTAGCTCTTGATATGATTTGAAAAACCATGGAGAGATCTTTCCAACGCCACCGAGTTTGCGCATTTTCGATATCATAAGAGGGATATATGCCTATCAAAGGTCGGTTGTTGATTAAGGCAGGTCCCAATCCGGATTTAAGGAAGGAAAACTAGTCTTTTCACCAATTATTTTCTATTTCGTTTTAGGGATTTTTTTGGGGTAAAAACCAGTTTTAGTCAGATTTAGAAATTTAACTTTACTCTTAGGGATTGGAGAAGAGAGAAAAGAAGAAGAAAAGGGAGAAAATTCAAGAATTCGCCAAGAATGCCAAGGATTTGCGAGCGGAATTCGTCGGGGGTGATGCCTATCAAGGTATGTGAGATCTATTGTGTTGGGTAAATTCATCCACACACTAAACTTGTTTTAATTCAGTGGTTTTATAATTTTTTACATATTAAGAAGTGAGTTCTTGATGAATGTTGTTGAATTCCTATTGATTAGTTGTTTGAATGCCTATTGATGTTGATTAATAATTTCCGAGTTGTTTTTCAAGTTAGATCTATTGGGGATTGAAGGTATTAATGATCCTAAGGGTTTGGAAAAATAACTATGGAGCTTTAGAGAATTTAAGATCAGAAAATGAGTTGGTAAACTCGACAAATACACCTGAGCAGGGCCAAATGGGTCACACCCCCATAGCGTTCGATAGGATGGGGTGGTTTTAATTCCAAGAGAGCTTTTTAAAGCTAAATATTGAGCAATTATCTCAACCCGAAGAAGGAAGGTGTTTTTGAAAGCATGAGCTAATGTATATTTTCGGAGTAGTATTGAGCACCAATGTGGGGATGCGAGTTCATATTAACTCAAGTATCCATGAAAATCATGTATCCATCATGGGTATAAATGGGTCATACTCTTTAGATGATCACTTAAGTTAAGCTAGTGGCAAAGTATAGGATAATTCTGGCAGTGTGGGCAAGATGTTGTATCACCACTTAGTCTCATAGTAATGGTTGTCGGTTAGAGAATCTCCCACAGAAACTATATTACTTCATATATAAGTAATGTTAAGTTTGTTATTGCATTTTCTTTAATGAACTAAGTGTTTACATTATTTTACAGGATTTTATACATTGCACGTGGCTTATTGGTTTATGTTTAGTCAAATTATTCATGTGTTGACCAGAGCCAAGGTAAGTGTTTTTTCTTATTATTTTCAAGCTTAAGTTTTGTTAGCATTCCAACTTGCATACTCGTACATTTAATGATGCCAGGTGGCCTGCATCGTATCATGACGCAGACATAGGTAAGCAGGATCAGCATCACCCAGTGCCTTGTTGATCCAGCTAAGCTCTCGGAGTTAGTGGTGAGCCTCTATGCTTTCTGGAAGACCATATTTACTGTTTTGAGTCTTCACTTTTTTTTATAGGATTTCATGGCGTCTGTACCAATATTCATCTTAGTATTGTGGAGGCTTCATGGACAGTCAAATAGTTTAGGTTTGAGTCTCTTGTTTGTATTGAAGATGTCTTGCTGTAAGACTTAAGTGTCATTCTGCTCAAGATATTTATTTTAAGTTATTTTTATGAGAATGTTTCTTCTATTGAGTTAAGTCTTCTACTAAGTTAAGTAAGATAGGCCAAGGGTCCGCTCAAGGCCAATAATGGTAATTGGGTGTCGTCCACATCCAGGGTGTTGGCTCAGAGCGTAACAAACTTGGTATTAGAGCACAAAGTTATATTAAGACGTGTCTATAGAGTCCTAGTTATTGTTGTGAAGCGCGCCACCTCTATAATTAGGAGGATGCAACACTCAAGAATTCCTGACGTCTTTCATATTCCTATTTGTGTGTTAGAGCTTATCTCTAAAAATTTCCTCTCTAATTCGTTCTTGTGCGTGTTTCAGATCATCATTCCTCCACGAAGAGAAGAAAAAGTTCATCCATCTAGGAGGAATGTTTAGGAGACATAGGTACCTAATTCACCAAATGTGCAATCTCAAAGAGATGTCACAACTACTGAATTTCTTAAGGCTATCCGGATGTTGATCCAAGCTGTGACTTATGAGGTTGGACAACAGAGAGGAGCTGGACAAGAAGAGGCTGGCACCTCAAAGATTCATGAATTCTTTAGAATGAGTCCTCCCAATTTCTCCGCTTTGAGCAGTACCAACGATCCAGAGAATTTTGTTGAGCAACTAAAGAAGGTTTTTGATATGATGTATGTCACTGATTCTGAAAGAGTTGAGCTAGCTTCATATCAACTAAAGAATGTGGTTAGGACTTAGTTTGATCAGGGAAGGAGGTCAGAGATGAGGATGCACCATATCCAAGTCGGGCTTGCTTTTAAAAAGCTTTTTGGGGCGTTTCTTTCCCCGAAGACTGAAAGAGGCTAAGGTATAGGATTTCCTTACACTGAAACAAGAATCCTTGAGTGTACATAAATATAGGTTGAAGTTCACCCAGTTGTACCACTATGCTCCTAAAAAGGCTAAGGATATGAGAAGTAAAATGAACTTGTTTGTCGCTGACTTGCATCGTGCATCAAGCAAAGAGGGAGAGCTGCAATGCTGATAGGTGACATGGAGATATCCAGGTTAATGGTTTATGTGAAGAAATTCAAAGAGGAGAAGCTGATGGACAGAGAAGAATATAGAAGTAAAAAATCTAAGAAAGGGAATGATTCTGTGCAGCAAAAGAGTTTTTCGAATTGATCACAGTTTCATGAATAAAAGGGTCCTGCACCATCATCTGATAGTGCTCCTGCAATCAAAAACAAAGGTGAGCATCATGGCCATAATTAGCAGAACTTTAGAGCTAGACCAACACAGACTCAAGGAAATGTGGCACATAAAGGTAGTTGGGCTCCTACATGTGCTAAGTGTGGTATAACCTAGCCAGGTAAATACTGTGATGGCCAGACAGGTTTCCTTAAATGTGGTCAATAAGGTCACTTCATGATGGAGTGCCCTAAGAACAGACAAGTAATGGAAATCCGGGGAATAGATCACAATCTTTCATAGTTGATCCACTAGATAGAACTTCACCCAGAAGAGCCACTTCTGGTACTAGCGGAGAGGAAAACTGCCTCTATGCAATCATTAGCTACCAAGAACAAGAGAACTTCTTAGATTTCACTGGAATGATCAAATCCTTTACTTTTGATGTTTATGCTTGCTGACCCAGGAGCAAGTTTATCCTTTATAACTCTTTATATTGCAAATAAATTTCAGATTCTTCCTTGGAAACTTTTTGAATCCTTATGTGTTTCTACACCTATTGAAGAGTCTATTATAACAAAAAAGTCTATCATGATTGTCCTATTTTAATCAATCACTAAAACACCATGGCTGACCTAGTGGAGTTAGACGTGGTAGATTTTGATATTATTTTAGGTATGGACTGACTTCATATCTGTTATGCATCAGTAGATTGCAAAACTCGAGTTTTCAAGTTTTAGATTCCTAATGAGACATTTATAGAGTAGAGTAGTAGTTTAGTAGTGCCTAAGGGTCGTATCATTTCGTACCTTATGGCGAGAAAGTTAGTTTCAAATGGATTTATCTATCTCTTACTCCGAATTAATTACTCAAGTGTTTGAGGACCTTCCCTTCAGACTGTTTCTATAGTAAAAGAGTTCCCAAAAGTCTTTCCTAATGATCTACCTGGAGTCCCTCCTGAGAGAGAAATAAACTTCGGCATAGACATAATAACAAATAGTCGTATTATCTCTATGTGCCATATAGAATGGTACCAACAGAATCAAAAGATTTGAAAGAGCAGTTGGAAGATCTGTTAGATAAAGGTTTCATTCGACCAAGTGTCTCACCTTCGAGCTCTCCGGTCTTGTTTGTGAGAAAAAAAGATGGTTCCCATAGGATGTGTATAGACTACCTTTAATTGAATAAGATTACCATCAATAATAATATCATCTTCCAAGGAAATATTATTTTTTTGATAAACTTCAGGGTGTCACCTATTTCTCAAAAATTGATCTCAGATCTGCTACCATCAATTTAAGTTTAGGGAATGTTACATTTCAAAGACAACTTTTAGAACCAGTTATGAGCATTATGAGTTTTTGGTCATGTCTTTTGGGTTAACCAATGCACCAGGAACATTCATGGATCTTATAAATAGAGTCTTCAAACCTTATTAAGATATGTTTGTCATTGTTTTCATTGATGACATACTGATCTATTCAAGAAATGAATAAGATCATGCTAATCGCCTAAAGATAGTCCTTTAAACTTTGAAAGATGAAGGAGTGGTATGCAAAGTTCTCCAAGTGTGTGTTTTCAATTAAGTTTTGTGGCATTCTGGGCCACATAATTTCTGGTGATGGAATTATAGTTGATACCCAAAACATAGAAGATGTTTAGTGTTGGCCTAGACACACGTCTTCAACTAATATAAGGAGTTTCTTGGGTTTGGATGACTACTATAAAAGCTTTGTTGAGTGGTTTTCATCTATCTCATCTCTCTTGACCAAGTTGACGCTGAAGACAGTTAAATTTCAATGGTCTGAAGCTTATGAGAAAAACATTCAAGAATTGAAAGAGAGGTTAAATATTGCACTGATTTTGACCTTACCAAAGGGTAATCAAGGTTTTGTGGTGTATTGTGATGCATCTAGAGTTGGGTTGGGTTGTGTGTTAATGCCGAATGGAACAATTATAGATTATGCCTACAGACAGTTGAAAGTTCATGGGAAGAATTATCCGACCCATGAGTTAGAGTTGGTGGCAGTAGTTTTTTTCCTTAAGAATATGGTGTCTCTATTTTTATGGTGTTAATGTAGACATATTCACTGATCACAAGAGCCTAGAATATGTGTTCACCTAAAAAGAGCTCAATCTAAGAGGAGGTAGTTACAATTACTCAAGGATTATGACATGAGTATTGTTTACCACCCAGGGAAGGCTATTGTGGTTGTTAATACTTTAATAAAGTTATCCATGGGCAGTACCGCCAATGTTAAGGAAGAAAAGAGGGAGTTAGCCAAAGATGTTCACAGACTTGCATGAATGGGAGTCAGACTTATGGATTCCACATAAGGAGGGATAATGGTGACAAATGTGGATGAATCATCTCTATGTAAGAGGTGAAATAAAAACAAGACCAAAACCCTAATTTGCTTGATTTGAAGGCGAATGTTCATAAGCAAAGTGTAAGACACCAAAGATGACTTAGTTTAAATAGAGCCTAACATGTTGTTATTGATTTTCTAAGGTCCTAAATATGTCTAATATATGGTATAGAGACAGTAGCTAAAGTATTAGAGGTGTTGGAAGTCAAACGTCAAGGGATGACTAAAACGTTTGACACTAAGCCACCTAAATGACTAAAATGTGGTTCTATGTGTTTATGTGTGTTTCATGGTATTTTAAGGTTCTTAATTGAGTTAATATATCATGAATAGGCATTGGTTAAAGTTTTGTGAAGTTTGGAGGTCAAATGACCAAGAACGTCCAAGGCATTCGAAAGATATGCTTGAGGTTGGGACCTTATACAATTTAGTCGTGTTCGTGAGTTTACGTGTTCGTTTTGGTTGAAATTCATGTGAGTGGTTTTAAAATTATAGAGTATCGTAACTGGGTTTGAAATTTCTGGTAAATTATCCCCAAGATTAATCTAAGGGTCCTTAAGGAAGGACCCAAAACTGTTGGCATGGCATTCCCAGGAAGACCCCAAACGACGGAGAAGTCGACGGCCAGTCGTGGGTGTGAAGCCCCGTCAAAGGGTGTCGTCAATGGTAACTTAACCATGGGAAATGAAGGAAACTTGTCCATCCACTTTAGCCAATGACGGAGGGCTGTGGGCTGCTGATCCCCGTGCGTGGCTTTGATGGCACTTTTTCCCTTTTCTTTCGTCAAGGGCAAGGCGTCGCCGGCCACTTACCTCATGGTAGGTGCTTGCTGCCAAGTGTAGGGGTAAAATTGGTAATTCACCCCACTTTTTAAATTAAGTTCATGGCAATGATTTATTAAGGGTCTTGTGGGTACTTAAGTTAAGTATATAAAGGGGTAATAACATGTAAGACCTCATTCTTCAAAATCATAAACCCAAAACATTTTATAAAATATCCCAAAACCTCCATTGAAAGACTCAATTGAAGAGGAAGATTGGGTGAGGGGATGAGGGGTTTTTGTCAAATTCTCATCAATTGGAAGAATTATTATCTTTAGGTATTATGGAATTTGATACTCTAAACTCATTTCATCAAGGAGCCCAACTGCATCAAACATGTTTCAAAAGTTTATAAGTTAAATTGTCCAAATTTCATGATTTACCATGAGTTGTGCATAAATGAATTCAAATATTGAATTACGATGATATTGATATTGTATTGATGATTTCAATCTAAAATTACCTATGAACCCATGAATTTTGGATGAACCTAGGTTTTGATATAATTGGGGGTTACGATATAAGTTTTTAATATTGATGAATGGTTATGTAATTTCTTTATGGTCTTTCTAATGATATAAGAAAGTATTCAGTGGTATCTAATTGATCTAGATTGTTTAAACCTAGATTGAATGATTAGAGATTCATTGGATTTTATGAATTATTACTTGAATTGTTGGTTATGGCTCGGGTACGTTGCATTATGACGTTGAGCTAGACATTTAGCATTGAATTTGAAGTGTGAATAAGGGAATGAAGGTATGCAGTTGGGGGATTTATTTAGTCTGATATTATTATTACTCGATTCTATTGTGATTGGTATGGTTCCATTATGGTGGCGGTTACTATGTTGTTTTACTTCCCAATTGACATGCCCTTGTCGCCGTGACGTATTGCAATATTATGCGCTGGCCTTATTGGAAATTCCTTGAAGTTATGTGCCCTATTGGTAGTTGATTATGTGACATGAAATTATCTATCTGTATGCGAAGTTGATATTTAGTCATTACCATGTATTCTTCTAGTTATTTGCCTTAAGTGATCATGTTAGACTATGAATTTGACATTATGATTATAGTTGGTAGGTTAAGTCTTGGTTATTCCTATTGATTTATGACGTCTATGTGAGTATATTAATGGATGTATGATGACATATATGATGACTTGAAGATGTTAGGTTGTTTTAGAGGTGTTTCTAGACGACCTGTATTATGTGTTTAAAAAGTGAAGTAGTGATGTCTGTTCTTCTTGACTTGTATATCTTGCTTGAATTATGCGATATGTCTTTATTTAGGTATTAGAGCTTTAGTTTGAATATTATGAATGATATGTGACCTTAAATGATGATATGAGGAGTCTATTATGTGAAAAACCTTGACTTAAGGGTATAGGTTAAGATTGTTGAAGCGTAAGCCGTAATGGTATCCTCAAAGTAAAGGAATGATGAACTTAAGGGTTAGTTGGCTAGTAGAATGGGCATCTATTAATCCTTAGGAAATTATCCTGAGCTTTCTTGTCTCATTGTGAGATCTACCAGTGGACCTTCCTGGTTAGGGTAAATGTCTGATTTGCGTTATGAACTAGTTATGGAACACCTTTTAGTGAACCTAATGTATGAATTACTCTATGGGAACGAAGGCTAGCAACGAGTGAGTATGGAAGGGAAAGAAATTAGTTCTATTTAAAGTATGAGGAACTACGAATTACAACTAACCCTTCATAGTCCTTAAAACCCAGGTGCATACATGAGAGATGTCCAGTTCTTACCATTGGCAAAGTAACAAACTCATCGGAGTTAGGTAGAACTAAGGATCCCATGGTTTTGGGGTTGAGCATATGGTCTATGTCGATTATTTCCTATTATCACTCATATGGAATACCTATTAGCATTTGAGAGTTTAGGGAGTTAGTCGGTGATATGTGGACGCTATCTAGCATTGCACAATGATTGAAGGTGTTAGGTAGAGTTCCTATTGTTAGTTCAAGACCAATATTGAATGTAATTTATGTTGATTGTATGAGTACCTTGATGAAAACTAATGAACTAATGATATTAGCAAGGGGTGTATGTAAATCAATGAGTACCTACTTGAAAGTGACTAAGGTGTGGAGGGTCCATAAGGGATGATCTCTTCATGTATTATCTTGGAAAGTGTTGAGGATGACTCTAGTTAGGGGAAGTTAGTTGGATTAATTTTTTGACATTGATCTAAGCGTTAGGTTGTCTTAAGGATTATTTAGGTAATCTTGAAGTGTCACTATGGAGGTTTATCTTCTTTGATTTACCTTAAGTATGTCTTTGGAAGCCTTTGGGGCAAGAGAATGTTCATAATTATCTATGTGTTGGTGAACTTAGTGAGGAATTATTCTATTCTTAAGGAGTCTATAGGGATCTCGTTAAGTGGTGTGTAAGGGATTGATGGGCGTCGTCGCGTCACAACTCACTCAATGAGGACTTAGAGTACCTTTGATTTGGGAGAACCGACTTTACCTTGATGTTTTTGGATTGCTTGTAAGTATGTATGTTGACTATTATAGGTAATCTAAGGGTTGTTTAGGCACAATCTAGAGAGGGTGCCATGGGCGGGTCTCGTTTGGGTGCGACTCAGCTGAATCTTGGATAAACTTTAAGTGAGGAGGAGGAAATTTAATGCTTAGAAGTATCTTATGTGTTTTAAATTGTATTTATGATGTTATTATGATCGTAAATGATTTTTAATAGAAAAAGATGCATATTTCCAATAAAGTTCATTTTCAATGATTTTTATGCATAAGCCATACTTAGTACATGTGGATGTTACTTAACTCCAGGCTGTTATCTAATATATATAGTTCTTGGGGGATAAGGAGACTTTTGATTAAGTGAGACTTGGGACTTAGAAGATATTCAAGAGAAGTTGAATATTTCCTCACTTGAACGAGGGCACATTGTCTCTTTCACTGTGTTCATTCGATGTACTTTAAATAGACTTAATTATTTCAATTAGTATTTTAAGATGAGTCGGGTCCAAAGTATTCTTGTGCTTAAGATGATGAGATTGAGACTTTCACGTATTTTTCCTATTACTTTTATATTTAAGAGATTTGAAAGGACTATATTATCTTTTGTGAAAAGTTTTAATTCTGAACTACTTTTCACTATATATATGCAATGAATGATATGAAAGAGGCTTGTCTAAGAACTCCGAGAGTTCGACGGGGCCGTGACACAATCCGAGATTGTTCCCTAACTTCTATGGTGTGGTTTCGGGTTGTGACATAAAGAGTGTTGGCTTTTGAAAAGGGGGATCCGTATTAAAATATCAAGGTAGATCGTGTGTACCTATGGTGGATGAAATCCAAAAGAGAATCATGGAGGAAACTCATAGCTCCAAATACTCCATTCATTCGAGTTCTACAAAGATATGACACAATTTTAGAAAGGTATATAGGTAGGTAAGAAGTATGAAGAAGAGTGTCATGCCCCGAACCTACACCCTGGAAAGGGTCGACACCCAATGACCATTGATGGCCTTGGATGGACCATTGGCCTGACTTAATTAACTCAGCGGAAGACTTAATTCAATATAATGTATGAAACATTCTCATAAAGATAACTTGAATTGATTATCTTGACCAAAATGACACTTAATTCTGACAATAGAATATCTGTAATGCAAATAATGAGATACTGAAAACTAAATTGTTTGACTGTCTATATGTTTATGAAGCCTCTATAATACTAAGATGGATTTTGGGACATACCCCACAACATCCTATAACAGAAAGTCTAAAAAACATGTAAATATCTCCTCTAGAATGCAAGGAGGCCCACCACTAACTCCGAGTACTCAATTGAATCAACAAGGCACTGGATGATGCTGATCCTGGTTACCTGCATTTGCATCATGATACGATACAAGATAACTACATCAGTACATTGAATGTACAAGTATGCGGGTTGGAATGCTAACAAAACTTAAGCTTGAAAAGAGTAATAAGGAACACTTACCTTGGCTCTACACAACTCATGAGTAACTTTACTTAATATAAAGTAGGTAGACCTATGCAACATATGTAAAAGCTTGTAAAACAATGAAAAAACTTAATTCGTTAAAGAAAATGCAATAACTAACTCAACTTCACTTTTATATGAAGTAATATACTTTCTGTCAGAGATTCTCTAACTGGCAACCACCACTATGAGCCTAAGTGGTGATACAACACATTTCCCACTGATACGTCCAAACTTACACTTCAAATAAAAGTGCAAATGGTCGCAGTCAATTTACAGAAATCAACTAGATTTGAGTTCGATCGCAGAGAGAATTTCCTTACACATAATGTTTTACTTTCGCTTTTACCCAATCGTTGTTACTTTTTCCCAATGAATTTAGAGAAAAGTAAAATTTGGGTATGAATAGGAAGTACCAGTTTCTAAAACGTAAGATCAAGATTAACAAGTCTGATTTCGTAAATAATAACTAAGGATGAGTTGCTCAGTTGATTAAGAAAAAAACAGGGGTTTAGGTTTTCCCACTATGACCGCCAACTGTGATGGAACACTCTTCTGCAATGCCAATATGAGCTTCAAGCAATTCTAAAATTTCATATACGCTTGCGAATATAACTGTATAAATTGCTTCCTCAGCCCTTATTAGATGATAATCATTCATATTCTCTGAAACTACAAATGATTCTCGCATCAAGAACTCGCTTAGATGGGTATGAAGATAAAATTATCTTATCACAAACTCTAACTTTAACTTCGATTTTGCAAGTAAATCTTTGCTTTCTCCTAACAAGTGTTTTTCTCTCGAACAACCACTTGATACATGTTGGTCTAAAGTGTGCACTCGTTAGACCAAATTACAACCAAAGCTTTAACCTACAACTTGTAAATAAAGATTGCTCTACTCTGATTTTATAGAGTCAGATTCACAGTATCATCATAGATCCAACAACCTGGTCGAAATGTTCAGTACCTCATAATTCCACGTATATAACAATTAACAAGAATTGAGAACATAATTCTGAAAAACTTACAAAATTAATTTACAACTCAAAAACCACATTGATAATCTGAGAGCCAAACTTCGTTTGTTATAAAGTGATTCAAAAACTAGAAGAACTCCCCAAAAAACCTAAAGTTCTCTCCTCGTCCCCTCGTAAAAGTTTAATAATAGATAATCGTTCAAAAATGACCTAAATAAAAAATAATAAAATGTTTTAAAAAGAAACCTAATAGAACTAGGACAGCACTATCGACCCCCTTCACGACCTCCATCACGTCCCGTGTAAGGCTTCACGATCCGTGAAGTCTTCCGTAGTCTGCCCTTAGCGTGCGAATCTTCCTAACAACTTCTGTACTAAGCTCGATGGACAGACTCACGGAACGTCAGAAAGACAATGATCCGTGGAGTTTTCCGTGGTCTTGCCTTCAAATCTACAAAACTTGGACTTTTAGGTGCTTTCTGGAATCTTGTTCACGAATTGAACCATGGACTTTCAAAGTGATTACGGTCCTTGAAGACGTCCGTGGTTTTCACTTCAATTTTCTGATTACGGTCCTTGAAGGCGTCCGTGGTTTTCACTTCAATTTTCTCAAACTCTAAAAACTTTAACTGCTCTCTGAAATCTTGTTCACGAACTGAACCACAAACTATAAAAAAGATCACGGTCTTTGAAGTTGTCTGTGGTATTTAGTTCAACTCTCTTACATATGTGTCTTCAGAATCCATCTACTGATATAACACTTCACGGTCACTTTACGATCCGTGAAGTGGACCACGGACCGTCAAAATGACCATGATTTTTTATTTTTTTCCTTCTCTGCCTAACTCTTCCTGCATCATCAACAAACACATCAAATCATACAAAATACACTCAATTATAGTATTAGTTCTTTGTTTTTAAGCGTTCACTATACTCGAATATCCCGACACATCAACACTCTCAATTTATAACCATTACTTCTCTTCAAGTGATGAGATTAATGACCCTCCTACTTCTCAAAATCTTTTCAGATCGTTGATAATATCCAACAACACACATTTTGTATCCCAATTCTCTTAATCTTACATGTAAGGATCTATATATGAAATTTCGTTACTTACGGTTAATCATGCTTATGCTTGTGAGTTATTAGATTACTTATTCCACTCTCAAATGTAATCACGTGTACTCACACCAAAGATGTCGCTCGCTCAGAATTTTTGGGAATGAGTACTACTCTGACTCTCTAAAAGAACTTCTAGCACTAACAACAACTACTGTAGGCTTGCCCTCGTTTTCTGCACTTTATCTTTTCAAAAATTGGAATAGGATCATTGAAGGGCTTTTGTTGACTTGTAACATAGGATCAGGGCTAGGGAAAGGATGTCTGGAGTGTTTGTTTTCGTGAGTGACTAATCCCTTGGTTTCCCAAAGTGTTGTTTTCACAAACCCTCTTCTAACTGAATCTTTTGTTTTCTTTCTTTGTGTCATCCCAACAGCCACACTTATTTTTTTTTAATTTTCTTTTTTATACACCACTTTGCATTTCAAATTTCTGGTTGAACTATGTTTTTCCTGTTCAGGTTGCACTCACCCTCTAATTAGGCTTTTAGCCTGAGTTGTGACAATGTATTTTTGGGTGAACCAAGGTTATGAACTATTTTGGGTGAGAATAAAGTCTATTTCATGCTAAAAATGGGTTCAAGTGGTAAGATTTTTATTTGGTATTTGTTTTTGGCTTTTATAGGATTATAATAAAAATGTCCTACTGATTCTTTCCTATCCAACTATCCTAGGTTTCAAGCAAGACTACTCAGAAAAGTTCTAGTTTTTGCTCATAGTGCTAGACATCAATCAATAATCACACACACTTACACACGATTGCATTATATAGTTTCTTAATTAACTCATTTATCATTCAAATTTAGCAATGTTCAATAAGTTAATATCGAAAATGTCATATAAATCCTAATGGTCAAAGCCTTGTTCAGAACTAGTTGTTTATTTTTTTTTCCTAGCTAGCAGCTACATATCTCAACCTACTATGATAAAAAAAAACTCAAAAAATGGATACAACCTCAATTTTCTACAGCTATGGAAGGTTTGTGAACCACCCCCTCCCCAGAAGAAAGGACTTTTCCTTTGAAGTCGATATAGTATGATAAACATAAAGGCCTATGATGAAGGGTCATAGTTACGATGCTCTTGGCGCCGGTCTCTGACTCAGCTATGACACCCTTATCAGCAGGTGCTTTCTTAGAACTGAGTGGTGTAGTGAGTACATCAGATACCTCAGTGATGGGTGTTATACCTTCAGTATGGGTAGGTGCTCCACTTGTAGACGCGCCAGCTAACATGGTTTCTTGTTGTTCCTTCACAGAGGCTACTTGTTCTCTTTCAAACTTTTTAGATTCCTTGTGAGCTCTCTTATCTGCTTTTTGAACCTCGACCAACGGTTCAAGTTTAGTGTCCTGGTCGAGGTCACGAGCCTTATGCTTCCTCTTTTTAGATATGGCTGTTAGTTCTTATCCCAAACTTCATCAAGTGATTATATTGGATGTTCCTTATTCAGCATCTGCATCAGAGACTCAGGAAGTGCAATAGGGGGCAGGCATACCGGTTGCTTGGCTAATTAGCAATTTGAGATCGCATGTCAGCCAATTGTGTCCTGGAATCAGTCTGGCACAAGATTTTCAATACTTTCAAATCTCTCTTTAAGTAACCTCAACTCTTTCTGGACAGATACTTTGGTCTCAATCATTTGTAGCATCCAATGAACTATTTCGTTTTGTAATTTTCTAGCTTTAGGCTGATTTTCAATCATTTCTCAAGAAAAGCTACAGGGATAGTCACAAAAGTACCTAAAGGCTGAGCAATGGAGGTTGGTTGTGGTTCTTCTGTGGAAGTTTGAGATTACTCTCCTTGCCTGGGCACTATGTCAGACGGTGACAATTCTAAAGAAATTTGCAGAGCAACAATTAGATGATCTGTTATTGCAGATTTAGCACCAAATAGGTGGTGTGCCAGATCTTTGGTCATTGACACCTGAATGAATCTGGATGCCTCATGTTATCGATCAAATAATAGGGAAAAGAAATTCCACACTCTCATTTAGAGCCCAGTCTCTATTTAAGTCACTATGATCCTCCCTGCATTCACTTGGTAACTACTTAGTAAGCACGCTACAAGTGATGAGAAAATGTATTATCATTTGTTTTTAGCCGCAATTGTTGTTATGTTATAGGTGTTTTATGGTCCCTGTCTGATTTTGCTCATCCAGATCTATAATAGGGTACAACTATAAAGTTTTCGTGTCATTGGTTGGTGAGGCGTCAGCGTACAACACCAATTAAAATGGATGAGGATGTTTGTCCAATGGATAATAACTCTTTATGTTTAAACTTTTAGTATGTCAAACACCATATTAAATTCATTCATTCAAACAAGAAAGTCAGCCATCAAGTCTTTCAAGATTCATAAAGAAGTTTGCAAGGGACCCTAAGCCCTGCAACCACTACGTATATGAAGGATGATAAAGACACACGTCAGAAAGAAAAGTTGCACTTCTGATGTTGGGTGGTAGGGTGCTTTCTTCAAGAAAGAAAAGCTCTCAGCACAATGGGCAGTCTAGGACGGTTTACGTGTATTTCAATAAGTCTTCTGCACCAAAACACCACTAACCTTAATATTTTTGGCCAACTAAATTTGGATTTTTCTCTTCTATGAAAATTCATTAAGCTTTACAAGAGGAAAGCCATCTTCAAGGAAGAACTATGCTCACCTAAACAAAGGGGCTTGGTAGCGTAAAGGAGAGTTCATTGGCCATATGAATAATGCTTACTATTTATGGCCATATGAATGAATGATTGTACAGTCACGTGAGGAGTTATGCAGGTTGTATATCCTTGTCAAAATGATGGAAATTAATAAGTGTTTATGCTCTTAGATTTTTTTACGATCTTCTCACAAGTGCAGGGATCTAGTCCTCTACAGAGTATGAAACTCATCCACGATTCAAAGTGTTGGAAAATTGTAAAAGTTGTCTACGTCAGGAAAGTTGGTAAAGCAGCAGAACACTTCACAATCAGGGAAGACAAGATTGTTTGTTTGATGGGTAATAACTTTTCTTATTAGATATCAAACAAATAACAAAAAAATTCATTTATTTATTCAAAGAGAAAAATTCCAAGCTTCAAAAACAGCAAGGGAACTGATCAAAGTGCATTTATTGCGTTCTCTATTTGTTGTATTTTTTTTGCTTGTAATCGCTCTTAAATTGTAGAATTAATTTTAAATGTGAAAGAAATGTTTCAAATCTAGATTAATCATTGTGAGGTCTAGGTTGAGGGAAACTGGGGTTCTTACTCTAAGTCTATATTAATCGGGTAGGATTAGTATAGAGATCAATGTTGTATGTGTTAAGGCTCAGCTAAGTGATAGGAAGTATTACTTAGTGGGGAGATTATCAGGGAAATCTCTTGTTGTAATCAACTTTTACTTTTGCATGTTAAAGATTAGTAAAGTAGTTTGGAAAGTTCTGTTGATAACAGATTGTGGTCTTCCTCCCTTGAGCAAGAAGGTTTCCATGTAAAGTTGCTTGTCAATATTTACATTTTTGCAATTCTTCTTTACTGTCTGACTTTACTGTATTGAAGACCTGTTCCCATCTATATTAGTGGACACATACATTCCAACAATTGGTATCAGAGCTTGGACTCTCTTTCTGGTTAAAACCAAGAGAGGGATTTCAGCAAGGAATGACGACACCAGTGAGCGTGCAAAGAAGTAAGTCATCCACAAGGACACCTCTTTTTGATGGCCAGTTCTATAGTTTGTAGAAGATTAGAATGAGAGAAATCTCATGGCTAAGGATATTCAAGTGTGGGACGTAATATGTAAAGGTCCTTATGTACCAACCATGGAGGTTAAGGTTGGAGAGACAACAAAAAGTCATCCCTAAAACTAGAAAACAAATAATGACTCTGACAAACAACTAGTTTGGAAAAATTGCGAAGCCAAGAAGTTGCTTATGTGAGGCATTTGAATGAAAGAATATGATATGATCTCTTTGCGCGAATCAGCAAAAGAAATTTAGGATCTACTGAAAACCACCTTTGAGGACATTGAAGAAACAAGGAAATCTAAGTTAGGTTTCTTTACTGCTCAGTTTGAAAGTTTCATCATGAAAGAAGGTAACTAGTTCATGAAATGCACACCAGATTCTCCACCATCACCAATGAGCTCGTGTTTCTTGATGAACATATCCCGGTGTGCAAATAAGTCTCTAGATGATATTGAAAACTCTTTCCAGATCTTGGACAAATGAATTTTTGTTTGTTGATGAGAACAAAGGATCGTGAAGAGGCGACTCTAAATGCAGGTATGCGCTATTCAAGCTCAGTGAGATGATTTGTTTTTTGTAAAGGGAGAGTCTTGTTTCAAAAGGGGTTTTTTTGTGATGAAATGTGTGAATGGATTAGGAGGGAAACGGGGTCCCGACTCCGGATTGCAATCGGTTGATAAGCGATATTCCCTGCTCTTCCCCTCACTCCGACGGTGGCTAAGCGCGGATACGGCTTCCCTCCAGAAACGCGTGTCCGGCTAAATCTCCCCCTCTCCCCGTTTTCCACCCCCCCTCTCCTCCCTTTTCTGCCCTCCTCCCTTTCCCCCCCTTCCCCTCCCCTCCCTTCTCTCTTTCTTTCCCCCTCCCCTCCTTTCCCCCTCCCTCTCCGCCTTCTTTTCGCCCCCTTTCCTCCTCTCTCTTCCCCTCCTTTCTTTCTCCTCAATTTCCGCCCTTCCACCCTCCCCGCTTCATTAGACCTACTCCATTCGACCGACCGTGGTTATAACCTTCTCCACACAACGTTTATGATTGCTCCTTAGGGTGTCTAGGCTCAAAGAAGCGGCCTAACTGGCCTGAAGACCGTTTACGGTTACCTTGCCTGCGTCTTTCGTTGCTGATGTCGGGAATTACGATCATCGGTTTGAGCATTGGTCCGATCCGCTGCCATTGGGTGGGAAGGATGGGACAAACTGTGATTTGTGAAAAGACATGGAATGAACTGTGTGATGATGTTTTTGAAGATGGCGGCATGCCCAAGAGGGCGCTCTGTGATTAACGCTGATGTGTCCTCGAGGCAAACCAAGTGGAAGCGGCCCCGCTTGCTGTGAGGACAAGTCTGTCGCATGAAATGAGCTGTGCCGTGGTGTAAATGGTGATGGTTCCGGGGGTAGGGAACCGAAGCTGATGTAATTGAATGCGTTTTGGAGGGTAAGGGGGTAGTCTCCTCTCTAGTGCCCACTGGCCTTGGATCCGATACACCTAAAAGCGATACCAACTAAAAGTGGAATCGTGGGCGGAGCCCCGTGTTTCCAAAGGGGAGTGCTGGATCAAATTCTGGGAGCCGGCGCTGGGGAGACAGACACCAAAAGGTATTAGGGACAATCGTTGAAGAAAAGGGATGGTTTGGGCCGCCGGGCTCATTAAGATGATACGGAATCCTATACGGTTCAGCGTCTTCCACCTGTAAGGGTCAGGGAACAGGTGGGTGAGAAGTGTTTTGAGGCGGAGTCGAAGATGCAAGTTTGAGAATGGTAGGAAATTTGAGTGAAGTCTCGTGATGAATGTTGCACTGCAACTGGGTTTTGATGATTCTGAAACAACTTATTGATGAGTGATGATTGGAATCGTGGGTCTAAAATGATTTGGTTGATGAAAATGTCTTTTGAATTGGTGAATGTGATCGTGTGGTTGGAAATGAAGATTTTGATTGAAAGATGAATTGAACCGTGTGTTTGGTGAGGCATAGAAATTGATGTTTTGGAATGAATTGATGTGAATGAAAATGATGTGTATATTTGATGAAATTGAAATGATGTGAATGAATGAATCAACCGGCGGCTCAGGACACTGGCTGATACGGCCGCTGGAGCCGCCTGGAGCAGCCCCCTGCAGTTGTTACGGATCCAGTGTGCTTGTACTCAACCCCCCCGTGTGGATCTATCCGACAGCCGAAAAGCCGATGTCCCTTATTTACCCCCAACCTCTCCTTCAGGGGTTGCATGGATCAATGCGCCACCAAGACCCTCCGAGTGCGTGGATGGCGTGCGCGCTGAGTGCTGGCGTGCCCTCCTCCATAACCAGGGGCGGTTGCTCGGCGACCGTAGTGAATTAAAAAAGGTAGACAAAGGCAACCTTGACCGAGCGACTTGTTGAGTGGGGGTAAGTTTCTGATGGAATGTTATTTGTCCAAGACTGCATTGAAAAGGGGTGAGGCAAGCAACCCCATTTGGCGTTGATTTGAAGTGGAAAGAGGTGAAGGATGGACTGCCGGGTTGCGTGGAACAAGGTGTGAAGTGAATGGAATTGGGATGGAGCTCCATCGCATTGTATTAGGTGGTGCAGTGAATGTTAAATGGGCGAAATGAAGGGTGCATTGAGCGTGAGTCGAATTCTGCTGTGCTTGTGAAGTCTTTTTGATGAAATGGTGTGCTGTCTGTAATCTTTATTCGCTCTTGTGCATTGAAGTTATGATTTGATGAACTGAAGATTTTTGAAAAAGATTGTGTTGATCCAGGCGCGCAAAGAGACACGGTGAAGTTCACTCCACGGTGCGGCTACAACCGACCGCCAATATTTGAACCGGGGTGCCCTAGCCGCTGCCGGGTTCGGATCAACGTATTGGGCGACCAAAGAGCTGCTTTATGGACGTGGGAGGGGGAGGATAAAACATGCTCGATTGAAAAACCAGGGGGGACCCACGCTGGATGCGGTCCAGGCGGAGTAAGTCATGTGGGTGGGTGGCAACTCATATTCCCGAAGGTGAATTGATGCATTGGCAAAATTGAAGATACATGTTTGTTGGTGGAATTGATGTGAAGGGCAGTGTGATTGGCAAGATGTTGGGATTGATCCGCCCCCTCGAAGAATGTATTGATGTGAATCTGATTTGGTGTGGGCAGGATTCAAGACCCGGGGAAGGGGTGGGGTTGAGGGAAGATACGGCAGCGGCGATAGAAGAGAATTGTTGAAAGATTTGACATTGGAGGTGTGTTCTGAGCTTTTTTCGCTGGACTGAAGAGGTTGGAATTTGATGTGAATGTGATGAAGATTGAATGATGTTGAAAAGTATACGCAGGAAGGTTTGAATGTCGTTTGTGATTTGGAATTTCGTGGGTTAGACATTTGGAGGGGCTTTGAAAATGTGTGTGTGTGATGAATCTTGGAAGCTGTGATGGATGACTGCATGAAGTGTATGTTTGTGATGAGTTTGATGAAAAAGACTGAAAAATTTTTTTGAAGACATGAGGCACACCCAATTTTTAGAATAGTGAGGATCATGGGGAGATGTTTGTGAAAGTGAAAGGAATATTATTAAATCACCAACCTTTAAGGTGTCACGAAGTGAAATTACTGAAATAGATGAGTCTGGAGAAATTGAAGACTAAGAGGGGGACCTGGTTCATCTTAAAATAAGTAGAAGAGAAGCTCTCTTCCAGGTGGTAAAGAAGGATTTGGCTGCAAGGGAAAATCGTCAGGTGATTCAGATGATGCTTTCATGGAAAAGTACGATAGAATAGATACTAATGAAAAGTTAACTCTATCTTATTTCAAACAAAACTTGAATACCTTTCCTTTTCTACTAGGTTAAGTGGAGAAAGCCTAGGATGTCTAACTTGATTGGATAATGAGATGTATGACAAATGAAAGGATCTCGTAACATAGTTATAGAATCTTTCAAGATTGAAAAAAATTGTTTTAGTTTGCCAAAATATCTTATATGAAAGTCAAAGGATGTTTTAGAAATTGAAAATATTAGGAACTGAAGGACAATAAAAAAAGGGTGATACTAAAATTTTTAAGGAATCAGAAGGAACGAGGCAGCAGCTTTAAGCTTGGAGCTGAGAATGAGCTGCACACTGCTTGAAATAACAGGATGAAAAAATGGCCGTTGAAGAAACCTAGGTTAGAGAGGGACTGGTCCATGTAAAAAAGATTAACTGAAAAACTAAAAAAACTTCCCTTAAATGGATCAATTTCCCAAGATTCTTACAGATCTGATCGATCAGGCAAACAAACATAGAGAAAGAGGGCTAGGCTTTATTGTGATAAGATATAACACCCCCTACAATATATAGAGACAAAAATGTTCATTATGTTGATAGTCTGTTGTGTGTGAATTGAGGTCGAGATGGATATCTTTAAAAAATTTGTCCGATTTTTAAAAAATTTGGAAGTTCGTCAAACTATTCCAAACAGCGGAATAGACTGAATAAGGTGCCGGTTCCTACTCATGGTCCTAAGTTGAAAAAATCAAGTTTGCCTCACTGGACAAAAGATTTTCTTGTCACTCCTTATCTTCTTACTGGGAACTCCGACTAAAGTGGGTTCCCAAGGCTAACAAGTGATATGGTATGGAGGTGAGAGGAAGTAGCGACAACCAATGGTGGTTCATGAATAAGCAGATGCTCCAAGTCAAAGGTTGGGAAAACTGATGAAAAAAAGGCTCCTTTTCTCAGGCCTTCAAGGTGGAGGCTCTCGTTATAAATATATTTCGGGTTGTTGGCAAGAAAGGGTATTTTTTTGGGAAAACATGTTTGGGAAATCTATGGAACACACTATTCAGGATATGTACCATGCAAATAGTTTAATCACTATCTTTAAGTGTTTTACAGATTTGTGTTAAGTGAAATAAAGTTAAGTTCTATAAAAAATAACGTGTGGCACAAAAAAATTTTCTCCTCGGGGGGGTGATACTCTTCTTCCTGTACTCTTATCCCTCCTCCCTTTTTCACGCCTACTTTTTCTCTCCCGGAAGCGCCCCCCCCACATCCTCTTTAGGCTCCTCATGTTCACTTCTCTACCTCTCCCTGTACTAGTTCCCTCCTCCCCTTGCCGTCTGCGAAGCCGAGCTGGCACGAAATTGTGTTGATTGACAGAGAGATGGACAAAAACATGTTATTGTTGATATGTCTACTTATGTTTAGACAGTTTGAATGAACCTTAAGCTCGATTCTGGGTAAGAAGTTGAGGTCTGATTCAAGAGCGTATCCTCAGGAAAGTGTTGCTTGCTTGACATAAACCTGTGTCCGGGGGTTCACATGGTTCCCAGTTTACACAAAATGAAATTTGCAGAATACAAAGGTTGTGACAGTGGTGTGAAAGAAAAGCTGATCAGACCGTTCTTCAAGTGGAATATGAACGTTGTTAATATTCAAAAATACCTTCATGATTAATAGTACACGTTTTATGAACAAATGGTGAATCCAGCAATCTCAAGTAAGATGGGTAAGAGTTAATGAACTGATAAGGACCTGGTCCTCTGACTGGGATGAACAACAGTGTTTTGATGTAGGTTCAATCTGGGGAAAATTCGTGAGTAATTTGAAGACAGCGGGTGGAGGAATGAAGATACTTATCAGCAAGAAGCTATTGTTCTGTATGGAGAAGAAGCAACGTAAACACTTAATGTCGGCAAACAAGGCTGATTAGGGTGTCCAAGTTGCAAGTTCAATAAGGTTGCCTTAAAGAGAGGTAAAATTTTCGCAAAAACCCTTTTATTTGACTTCGATATGAAAAAGTCAGAATTGTCCTAGATTAGATCTATTCAGGCTAATTATTCGATGGATGTCCTTCTGTGGAGGTGTTGTTGTGAAGACGGGCTGTGAGTGGTTTGAAGCAATCTGAATTAAGGAACTTGAAAATGGGTCGGTTTTTGAAAGGACAGGGCATGTTAAAGTGATTGAGGAGAATACAAGTCCTCCTTCTTGGAACTGTAGGATTGAAGAACAAGAATAAACTACACAAGCTCCCTTTTGGTGTCAAGAAAAGTACATTTGTGAGCAGCTCAAATGGCTTTACATAATTGCAGTCAAACCAATGTTACATAGGGGCAATCTCATCATGATGTTTTAGAAAGTGAAGATCGAGTTTCTAACATCTTCACTGAAGTCCTAATCTAGGTCTAGTGTGTACTCATAGTGACTTAGCTAATGGGTACAAGATAGGAGAACGCTATCAGGGAAATTTATGTCTGAACAAAGAAAGGGACCTGGTAATAGTTCAAAGAAGATGCTAAAAAGGTTTCATGTTATGGGTGCCTAGACAATTCATACTTTCTTGGACACTAACTTGATGTTGGATGTTGATGAACCAGGTTCAAAAATTTTCCCCACTCATGTACAAAGAAATAACTTTTGAAGTCTTTTAGTAGAATCCAAAGATATTTGAAGAAGACATGGGACCTGGTCGTATTTTGTCCATCACTAGACTTTTTGATTTGGAGTACATGGTGATGATTGATTGTGCTGGGTATCAAGCTGATGGAAAGAGTACATCAAGAGTCGATTATTCTATTGGCTGATCTTTTACTCGAGGATAATTAAAAGTCAATATTCAATTGCTCTTTCATCAACTGAGGCAATAAATATAGCAAGTGAAGTTTGATGGACTCAACTCTTGTGGACCAAGCATCAGCCTGAAGCTCATAAAAATCTTGTTGAAATAATAGATCATGCCTGAAACAATCAAATCCTTCATGACTATGCAAAGGCAGCAGGTATCCTTGCTTTTCAGTTATGTATGTTTTAGCAAGTTTAGTTTCATACCTTTTGTAGGTATACACACATAAGAAAAGGGGGCTGAAGGAAAAGGAACGTCAAGACAGATATAGGCAATGGCATTTAAACTACAGAGAGGGACCTAGTCCTCTCTCAAATATTAGCACTCTTAACATTGCAGTTTGAGTTACACGTGAGAACCTAAAAATTGTCACATGTCTGTCATTAAGGTATCTAACTGTTATCCCATCTTTTGAGTACAAAAATGATAATTCCGTTCTTTTTCTTTATATTTAATAATTCTTTCCATTTCCCTAGAAAAGTCAATTTCCCTACCAAATATCAGAGTTTTCCAAAACCCTCTTTTCTCCTCGCTCAAAATACTTTAGATTGTCATAACCATTGTTCTTACTCGCGAATTTTCTGATGAAGATGTTTTTTAAGTGTGAAAAGGTACAAGGTCCACACAAAGATGATGTTCAAAAAGAGAGGAGGTGATATTATGAGAACTCAAAGTCATATGAAAAAGGTGTCTGTTTTTAAAAAAATGAAGAAAATATAGAAAAGAAATTTTCTTTTTGGTTCCTTAACTAGTGATATATTTATCTCGGAGGCCTTAAATGAGTTTGTGTTACGAATCTTTCTGTTATAAGAAACTCATGTTGTTGGTGGAATCTATGACAGTTGCCCTTGTTAACTCGAATACTTAAATGGGTTATCTAAAAGTCCAGCTTCTGAAACAACACTATCAAAGGGACATTATACTAACGGACAAGGGGCTCTTCGGCCAGTAGTGCTTCGGCCTGGTCACATCATTCTACGGACATTGCGACGACTTGAGATCGCCACCCCCCTCACATACTGCTTAGTACAGACCACCCCTGGATCACGGACGTTTATCGTACCACGCTGAACTTGGACGCCTCAAAGGTATCTGAAGGTTGTTTCACCCCATACTTTGTCAAAAATGCACTGAACACTTTGTTTCAAAGATAGAACCACCATCACTAATAATAGCTCTAGGTGTTCCAAATCTTGCAAAAATGTTCTTCTTTAAGAACGCTGCAACACTCTTTCCATCATTCTCAGGTAATGCTACAACTTCCATATATGTGGATAAATAGTCCAGTGCTACCAGAATATATTTGTGTCCATTTGAACTTACAAGGAGAATACAAGGAGGCAGAGAAACGGAAAAAAATAAGAAGCCTCTTAGTTCCCCTCTCCTTATCTTCCTTCCTCTCTCTCCTTCTCTTAATCGCCCGCCCTCCTCTGTCTCATCTTCTTACTCAAGATTCTGCGCTTAACCTACCTTCCACTCTTCATCTTCTCCCTTCTTTCATCTCCCCTTCCCCCTTCTTCACCCGCTCTCTCCTGCTCTTCTCTTACCCCCTTCCCCCTTCTTAACTTTCCAACCCCAATCTCCCTTTTTTCCTCCCCCCCTCCACTCTTTACACCCACCTATTCAGCAACTCTACCTCCAAAATGAGTGTCATAGACAACTCATGACGCCTTGACATAGCTCCTTGCCTTTGGCATATATCACAACTTCATACCAACTCAGCTGCATCCTAGTGAATATTTGGCCAGTAATACCCAAATTGAAATATCTTATGCGCTGCTCGAGCTCCACCATGATGCCCACCTACTTGAGAGGAATGACAACCTTCAAGAATAGATAACATTTCAGCTTCTGGAACACACCACCTAGTATGTTATGAGCACATACTCTTTACAGATAAGGATCATCCCATAAATACTTACCAACATCATGTAAGAACTTTTTCTTTTGCTAATATGGCATCCCCTCATGTATCAAGTCGCTAAATAAGAAATTAGCAAAATCAACAAACTAGGGAATGCGATCAAGAGTAGCAGCCAATACCTATTCATCTAGGAACAAATCATCTATTTCGGGCTCACTGTGTTCTTTATTTGCAGCTTTCGATCTGGAAAGGTGATTGGATACCTGGGTTTCACAACCTTTTCTATCCTTTACTTCAAAATAAAATTCTTGAAGTAGTAACACCCATCTGATTAACCTTGGGTTGGATTCTTCTTGGCTATGAGATAGCTCAGAGAAACATGATATGTGTCTACTATTACTTAGGTGCCCAACAAATATGCTCTGAATTTCTTAAATGCATACACTATATCCAACAATTCTTTCTCAGTGACAGTGTAATTTCGCTGTGCTCTATTTAGGGACATATTTGTATAGTAAATCGGATGGAACATCATATTACGCTTTTGACCCAACACAACACCGAATGTAGTTCCACTGGCATCGCACATCACTTCAAATGATTCTTTTAAGTTCGGACCAATGATTACAAGTGCTGATACCCATTTCTCTTTTTGGCTTTCAAGCAGGTGTCATGAAAGATGAATTTCACCTCTTTATCCAAGAGCTTACATAGGGTGTGCAACTTTGGAGATGTCCTTGATGAAATGCCTATAGAATCTAGCATGTCCCTAGAAGCTCTGAACACCTTTCATACAAATAGGAGGAGGAAATTTTTCAATCATCTCAATCTTTTCCTTGTCAACTTTGATTCCTTTCTGCAACACTTTGTCCAAGACTATTCCCTCTTTAACGATGAAGTGACATTCCTCCCAGTTTAGCACCAAGTTGGCTTCCTCACATCTTTATAGTACCCTGCTAAGGTTTAACAAACAATCATCAAATGTATTATCTACAATAGAGAAGTCATCCATAAATTCTTCAAGAGTGTCCTCAATCATGTCTGGAAAAATTGACATCATGCACCTTTAAAATGCGGCGGTGCATTACACAATCAAAACAACAAGCATTTAAATGCAAAAGTGTCATAAGGACATGTAAATGTAGTCTTTTCTTGATCTTCAGGAGCAATGGATATTTGATTCTAACCAGAGTATCCATCTACGAAACAATATCAACCTTTACCTGCTAAACTGCCAAACATTTGGTCCATGAATGATATAAAGAAATGTTCCCTCAAGGTCTATTTGTTCATCTTTCTGTAATCCATGCATACTCGCCACCCAGTCACTGGTCTTTGTTGAACTAATTCATTCTTTGCATTCACCACCACATTCATGCCTCCTTTTTTGGCACACATTTAACTTTACTGACCTAGTGGTTAGAAAAGACTGGGTAAACCACCATAGAATCTAACCATTTGATTATTTCCTTTTTGAACACCTCTTGTATTGGAGGGTTTAACCTCCTTAGGTTATCAATGTTAGGCATACAATCTTTCTCAACATGAATTTTGTGTGTGCAAATTCCTGGAGGTCTTCAAATTATATCGGCAATAGTCCATCCAATGGATTTTTTTAAACCGTTAAAGCACTCTAACCACCTTTTGTACCTGCCTTTCATTTAAATCTGTAGCCAAGATCACAAGTGAAGCGTTGTTAGTACCCAAAAATACATGCATGAGGTCACTCGACAACTGTTTCAGGTCCAAAACAGGTGGTTCCTTAGTGGAGGGTTTATTTGGAGGATTTGGTCTGTTTTTCAAATCCAAGTCCAATTTCTTAGGAGCATAAGAATATGCTCCCATACCCTGTATAGAAGTTATAGTTTTTCCATAATCAGAACGGAAATCTACATTCAAGTTTATCAGCACAACGGCTAATGTTTTAAAAACTATCCTTTATTCTATAGGTGCCTTAAAATCATCATCAACAACAACTTCAATTTCAGATACCAATTCCATCTCTCGTGGTTTTTTCATTAATCTGCATATTTTAAGCTTGACCTCCTCTAAATCGAGTCTAAACTTTGAATCACCTCGTTCAACATCAACCAAAGATCTTCCTATAGGTAGAAATGGTATTTCCAGAATTATAGGAACTTCAAAGTCTACTTCACAATCCAAAATAACAAAATTGCTGGGCAGATAAATGTATCCACCTTTACCAATACATCAAACAAGATTCCCACTGGTCTCTTGACTACCTTGTCAGCCATCATCAATCTAATGCTGTAGGTTTTGGTATTCCCAAACCTAACTTTTTTATAAATGGCTAATGGCATCAGATTAATGATAGCCCCTAGATCACACAAAGCTTTTGCAAACTTGATTGACCCAATGGTGCATAGGATTGTAAAAACACCGGGATCTTTTTTTTTTTTTGAACCACATATTTGGTTGCAATAGCACTGCAATGATGCACATCATTAGAAAAATCAAGACTTACAACTCTTTTCTTGGTAACCAAGTCTTTCATAAACATGGCATATCCTTGCATTTGTTCAAGAGCTTTTACCAGCGGAATATTTACTGAAAGTTGCTTCATTATGGTGATGAACTTTGTAAACTTTCCATCTTCAGCTTACTTTTAGAGTCTTTAAGGAAAAGGAGGAGGAGGTCTAGGAATCTGCTGTAAAAGCAATTTTTCATGGATCTATTTTTCTTTTCCTCCAACAAGAGTTGCTTTGTGCTGATTTTCTCCAAGTCATCTACAGGTGCACTTTTGTCATCCTTTGTTACAGCTTGCTCTTGAACCTTTTCATTCTTGGTACCTGCAGAATTTTGTTTAGATAACACTTTACCACTCTTGGTAGTGATGTCCATGTAGTGTCTGTCCTTTTTAAGATTTTGAATAGTGATAGTGAAACATTCTTTCTATGATTTAGAGATGCTGAGAGTTGTCCCAACTGTTGCTCTGTTTGCGTAATAGAGGTGGTGTGATAGTATACCAATGACTCATGCTTGAAAACTCACCAAAAATTTCTTTAACTCCCACATATGTTGATTCAACCTTCTAAAGCATCTTGGCCATCATGTCTTCTAGCTTAAATCCACGGGAATTACCATTCGTTCTTTCTCTGCTACCTGGGGCATATACACACCATTCGTTCTTTCTCTGCTACTTGGGGCATATACACACTAATACGATCATTTCTGTGCCCATCTATAGTTTGCCAGTTTTCTTAATCTCTGTTTGGTGGTCTATCATACTAAAAATCTCTGCTGTAGTTTTGACCTGCATTTCCAGAATAATACCCCTGTTGTCCAGAGTTATATTTCTGAAAACCTTCTTGGTTTCCCAAGTAGTTAGCTTCCTCATCAATGTCAATGTCTTGATCTTCACACCTTCTTTGTTGTCCACAACATTAATTTTTACAGATTTGGGAACAATATGCTTTGTCAGTAAATCAATTTGGGTTCTCAGATGTGCCATGTACTGATCCTTTTCTTCTTCCCACTTTCTCTGTTCATCTGACATCTCATATGTAAACCCTAGTTCCCCTTCTTCTGCTTCTCTGGTCTACCATGTCCTATTGTTTCTGGAAACTTCATCTAACAATTGCATGCTCTCTAGAAATACTATACTGATAAAAGAACCTCCACAGACTGCATCAACAATAGGTTTAGTCACATAATAAAGAGACCTATAGAAAGCTTGTTTAAGACGTCTCTTACTAAGATTATGGTTGGGACATTTCTTCAATTTTTTGTTGAAACTCCACCAAGTGTCATGGATCCCCTCTCTTGTTAACTGCTTATGTGTACTTATCTCATCCTTTATTTGCATTTCTTTTAATTCTGGGAAGAATTGTTCTAGGAAAGCTTTTTAAATTCACTCCAAGTTCGAATATAGTCATCTGGGATCTCATTCAACTAATTAATTGCTTCCCCAGTATGAGATAAGGGAAATAGCCTTAGCCTGATTGCAATTTGACCAACTCCAGAAATCTCTTGAGATTTGCAAAGTTCCACAAAATTCTTCAAAAGTTGGTTCGCATCATCACCAGTTGCCCCTCTAAATATTCCTTTGATATTTAGCAGTTGTATCATTGTACTGTTGATCGTGAGTTTCACCCCTGGAGGTAGTGCAGGTAACACTATAGCTCCAGTGGCTCTAGCTCCATCCAAATTAGCATTATCCTCTTTGTACATCATGTGAGCTGGGTGCTCGACTCTACCTCTTTGGGCTACTGGTGGCCGATGGGGTGGTATCACATCATCTATGTTTTCATCTAATCCCTTAGGTGGAACAACCATCATTTTAAAAATACATGTTCAATTATGAGCAATCCCCACATTATGTTGTATATGTCGTGCAACGTCAAGTTCAGCCTCTAAGCCAATCTCTGTCTCTGAACCTCTAGTTCTTGAGCATTAACCATCTTGCATAGGTTTTTCTGGAGTTCCGAATCGTAAGGAAGCAATGTTTCTCTCTTACTTCTAGTGCTGGGCATGCACAAAGAGATTTATCTGTAATAGATAAAAAATAACCACACAAGTAAAATTAGGAAAATATAACTAAAAGGCGAATACAAGCTAGTAAAATACTCCTGAATTGGAATTCCCTCGTAGCGGTGCCAAAATTTGATGTCTAAACTTACACTTCAAATAAAAGTGTAAATGGTCGTTGCCAATTTAAAGAATTCAGCTTGATTTGAGGTTGATCTCACATAGAATTTCTTTACAAATAATGTTTTACTGTTGCTTTTACCCGATTGTTCTTATTATCTCCTAATGAATTTAGACAAAAACTAAAAGTTGGGTATGAAATAGCAAGTACCAGTTTCTAAAACATAATATCAAGATCAACAAGTCTATTGAATAAATGATGACTAAGGATGAGTTGCTTAGTTGATTAAGAAAACCAAGGTAGTGTTCAGTATGGTTGGTATACCGTGGTTTCACGGTATAATTAATACTTTTTCCTTAAGTTTAGTGTGTCCAAAATCATTTTTGTGCTTATTTTTATAAGAATTTCTCCCTTATTTGCATGGAAATCTTGTCCAAGTTAATGCGGAGGTGTTTGAGCGAAGAATCCAAAAGACCCACCTACAGAGCTTGTGACGTCCTTCATGCTCGAACGGTCGTAGGTGGCAGCGTAGTGCAGCTGCTAAAGGAATATGGGGAAGTCTGCAAAGTTGGGTTCTGAAAGCGTAATGGTGAACCGTCGTACCATGACGGTTCGTCATGAAGATTAGAGAAGTAGTCCAGTATCCGTATTCCAAGAGTTCAAGTGTTTTTGGAAGCTGAGACCCTCCGACAGACCGTTTGTTCCTGTGCCCGATCCGTCATAATACCGTCGTGGAGGGTATGAAGAGAGCATCAGAAGAATTTGGCAAAGTAATGGACGACGTAAGTCCATGACGCCAGTCGTGACCAACGAAGTCTCGTCGTTAGGTCCGTCGACCCAAGCCGCGTTTTACATTTCCATCAAATGAGTCTTGTTTAATTAGGTTTTTTTATTTTTTATAAAAGTTCGAAAAACCTCATTTTGAGGTTAGACTCTGATTTATTGTTAGATCTGGATAATTGTTATACTCTTGATTATTTGGTTATGGGGTCTTTCATTTGTGAGATTCTTGTAATATTTGTTTTGTGATTTGTTGTTGATTATAAAGTCAACTCTTGATTTTAACTCTTTCTCCATTTGAAGTAATTATATGATTCTTATACCATATAAAAAAATTTTTGAATATTTTAATTATACATGGGTAACTGACTCCATAACTAGGGTTGTTGTAACCATCAGGCCGAATAATGAGGTAAAAGCTAACTAAAATAACAATTTTAGAATAGTGTCTTCCATGTTTTGATAATTCTTTTTCGCTTAGAAGTCTTTTTTATAAAACAATGCTAACGTTAGAACTCTCGGCCTTAATGCTACTTGCGGACAAGGACGTAGATGAATCGGAAATAATTATCACATAGATTGTATTGTGTACTATCTAATAGCTCGTATTGATTGGTACGAGTAATACTTAGGTCAAATATCGAATCGATGCTTAATAATGAGGTAAAGATAAGGTTAGTAATAGCAACACACGTAGCCGGACCAAGGTTGTGGAGTGAAATTTTCTAATGACGGACCCAGGATTTAGAAATGGATATAACTTACACTTGCATGCAAGATACTAGGAAGAATTGTTATAGGTTCGACTTATCATTTTATGACCGTGGGGAACACGTAAACTCCTAGTTCTTTCATTAATTGATTAAACTCAACATTTGACGCTGTTAATGTCTCTTTTTTCAATTTCGCTAGTTTTTTCATTATTTAGAAATAGAAAACCCCCCACTTTTAATTCATTTTTGCTTTCAAGAAGTATTGACTGAACATAGTAGTAATAGATTGAAGTTAAGTCTAACTATTTTTCCTGTGGGAACGATCCCAACCTCACTAGTTGGTTTATTTACTTGACAAGACAACTACCGCTTACTTCTTATTTGAAAAGTAAGTTTTTGAGCGATTAAATTTTGGCCGGCCGTTGCCCGGGAAGTAGCTTTTAGATTAACTTAAACTTTTATTACTTATAGTTTAGTTGTTTTTTTTTTGACTTTGTTTTTATTATTTTATTTCGTGTCGAACACCCTCCGTGTATGGCCAATACCCGAAGCGAAAGGAGAACCCTTGTTTTCCCTACGTCACGACTTAGAGTGTACAACTACGCAACATGATTGAAACTTGGGAATAATGAATGATGATTCCAAACCAGAACATCCACTCCCGTTTGATGTCATGGTTAGTTGTTACCGGATTCCCCGGTGACACCACCTAGGGGACAAAATCCCGCGCCACTGCCCCAAATCGATACTACAAGGCTTATGATAACATAGCAACTCTGTATGGGCCCATTGTCTTTCCTCCTCTAAAGCCACCAGCCATACCTTTGTTGTAATAGTAGCCTGATGTGCACATGCTCACTGCCAGAGGTTTGTTTTCAGGCTACCTTCTGAGTCCACATGCCCACATAGCTAGGTAAAGGCGTGTGTAAAGTTTGTGTAGGGAGGCCTGACTTGGACGTGAATGTAATGGTCTAAGATGGTGCCTCCTCCTAACTGACGGGAGAGGCTGCTATTTTGGTTCACATGAGTTCGCTACACTCAAATTTTCATACTTGGAACCATTAAGGGATGTTTTCTAGCACACTATTACCCCGCCCTGTCTCCAAGAACTACTGGCCGATCCCTCCCTCATACGTACATTCCAGAGGTCGGGTGGTACAGCAACTGTGTGTGATTTCGTCACACTACCAGGAAGTCAGTTAGTATTCTTTAGGATACATTCACCTCGTTTTTTTAGAAGAGAAGCAAACCCAAATCCAATCCCACATCCCTTATAGATAATGAAGTCACAGGGAACCCTGTCTATTCAGGGACAGAATGATAATAACAAGTGGTTGTTGGACACTATGGCAGGTGGATCTTATTGGGGATTGTCCCTTATGCTGAGTTTTTCTGAAAAATTAGAGAAAAAATATCCCAGAACAATAAAGTCTGGAGTACTAGGAATCACTACCAGGAGAAATACCTTCTCATGCAGTCACATCCAACCCACCACATATGAGATTCATGAATAAATGGATCAGATGAGAACTGAGCTTGGGTGGTCCTAAAACTATCACTGGTGTGGAGAAAAGATCCATGCAGTTTACTACGTGCCTAAACCACCGACCTCCTTAATGAGGAATGTTTTTTGGGCGAATGACTCACTATGAAAGTAAATAAGCATACGGGGGTTTCCGACCTAGCTCCCAATGCTCAATCATGATAATTTGCGCCGAAGGGTCAAGGGAACCAAGGTCGGATCTTTGGTAACTATAACCGTGAGGGTCATTATGTCCGACATGGAAACTACAACTGTCGACAACAACTTCACAGGGTAACTCGGTACAGAAATGATCGTAATGGGCCCTAAATGTCCTACTCAAATTGTGATTTACTCTAGGGATGTTGGATATAGTATGGCGGCGATTTGCGGATATGTTGCACAAAAGATGAGTAGGTTCATGCTAGTGATGAGCACATTAAGAGCTAAGGTGTGGTTTAAACCAGGTTTGGGCAAAAAGTGATACACATGCAATATATTAATTTAGATCGAGTTGCAAATGGCCCAATTATTTGCGACTTGTGAACCACGGCCACTGGGCACTCTTCCTAGCAACACTGTAAAAAATCCAAAAATGACGCCGTACTGTCATGGCAATCACTACTCGGGTGGTTGAGGCAACCATTGACCCACCTCTGTCCGTCTAATGAGGAAAACGTGAGAAAGGATAATGGATAAGGTTTTTAGAGGGTAGTGGTTAAGCTGAAGATAAGCATTGGAACAGATGCGAGTCCCCTATAAAAGGTATTCCCATGCCTAGACCACCACCCCCCTTTTCTCAAAGATTAGTGAAAAAGACCGATGATGGTAAATATCGGCGTTGTATACAATGGTGAAGCATCTTTTTATCAATATGTCCTCCTTTGGTATAACTTCTATAACAAAATGCCCGGTTAGGCAAAGTTTTATGAAAGATCTGGTTACAAAAAATGAGTGACATGATCGGCCACTTTCTAGGATGAATGATAGAAATGCGCAGTGTCTCGCTCTTTTATCAAATCTCTCGCACAAACAGAAAGAAGACCCGGGTGCGTTCACTCTTCCTTTTACAGTCGGGTCATTACATTTTGCAAAGTCAATCTCATGTGATCTGGGGGAAACATAAATCTCATGCCCTCTCGATTTAAAGAAGTTGGGTTTGGGTGACCCAAAAGCCCCTGCGATACGACTAACTGATGGTGATCGAATAGTGAAAAGGCCTATAGGGATACTCCACGATGTGGCTGTAAAGTGGAGTCATTCATATTTCCTTTCCGGCAATTTGTTTCTTGATTGTGAAGTCGTTTTTGAAGTGCCTATTATTCTTGGAGGCCATTCCTTTCTACATGTAAGAGCTTAGTTGATATGGAAAAAGGGCAATTAATGTCATTTGAACAATGAAGAAGCGACCTTCAACATTTTGTAGGTCCATGAGGCAAGTGGTGACTCCAATCGGTATCCGCCATATCCCACAACGAACAGATGAAGATGGAGAATGAACAAAAAGTGAAACAGATTTTTATAATTGGGATTTGGTGCTTTTAGACAGTTCATAGGATGCATTGTGTGGCTTCCAAGCAGCTCATTCCAACGGACTGGCCCCTTACTTGATTACCCCAGCATTCCACTCATGGAGACGTTGTTTTAAAAACCAAGGAAGGGAGTGGGTTTAAAGCGAATAGAGAACGAATAACACTCTAGTTTTTGGGGCATACTGCATCGAGAATGAAGTTAAGAGGCATAACCATCTTGATGAAGGCTGAGTAATCACGTGTCCTCAGTCGTGCCGCTACGCTTAAAATCATGGCGTTTGTTGGTAGGGCAACCCAATACTAAGTTTTTATATATTCTTTCTAGTAATGGTCGCATGTTCTACTAATATGTTTTAAATTTACCGGCACATCAGCCCAGGAAATTCCTGCAGAAAATTTCTTGCAGCACTCACTGACGGATACCGCGTGGACCATGTTCATCCTTCGATGGACGCATCGAATCGCATGAACCGTCGCACCAGGTACGTCTTTCGTTATTGCAAACGAAGAAACACCGACTGAACCAACGACGACCGTCACAACTGAGACGACCATCGTCGAGGACATCATCGCATCTTTACTGAAGCGTACCAACCCGACACGACTAGGGGGTTTGTTCGCTTGATTAATTACAAAATCACCATCACCAATTAATTACAAGAATCTCAAAATAATAAGATCTCACAAAATCAGGACCTAAACTAAATAACCAGAGTCCTAACAATGATCCATAGTCTAAAATAATCAATATTAACTTTGATTCAGAGCACCCATATCTCCAGAGTCTAACAATGATCCCAGAGTCTATGCACGCGGGCGATCGAAGTTTGGGTCACCCCGTCTTCCCGCCTTGTCATTGGCTCTGATGAGAGCGTGAACCCAGTAACGTGCCCTCCCCAGGCACTTCCATCCCTATCCCGTGCGTGCACGTGGTTGCCAGAGCCACACCAAAACGGTGGCATCCGGAATAGTGCACTGTCTCCCCAGTATGATGAGGACGACACTGACCACCGGCACACCTTCTGGGTTATCCACTTATGACGAAATGAGCATATGGCTCCTTAGGAGTTTCGTGGGTTTCTTCTCCTCTCCTTACTCTTTCTCTTGTTCTCCTCCTGGCACTCTCCCCCGCCGTCTGAGATATCGTTTCCGTGGCTAGGGGTCCTCGTTCCTCTGGTTCTTCTTCTTCTCTCCCATTCCAAAATCCCACCCCTGGTTCACTAGCTCATTCCCCCCCTTCACCAACCCTGTTACTACCAATCCCAACCGGTGGTGTGTCGACTGAAGTTTTAAGTCTATTCCCAATGAAAATTTCCTGAATAAGCAGGAGGAGTTAATGACTCGGAAACTTACATTGGATAGCGGCGGGTCCTTACAGGAAGTCCTCCCAATGATGCCTTAGATCCCACATCTCTTTACCCATACTCGACTAGAGGTGGATAGCACACCGTTGGGACGTTATAAGTGAAAGACTGTCTGGGATTTCTATGCCTCCTATGTAGAGACTCTCTGATCACAGATTTATAGGCGGGAGCCCCCCTCCAAACGGCCCCCCTAGAGCAGTTCCTGATACGTGGCTTCAGTTTATATCTCCCTGCCTTCCCTCTGCCGGTTTCTATACGGCGAGGATGTTCATCGCTAATCGGACCCCCTTACTGGCCCAGTTTGAGACTAACCGATGGCAGATTGGTTAAAGATGCCATTCCTCCTTTCCTGCGTAGCCCATCGCTGAGAGAGACCAAAAAGGTGGATGGCCCTGCACTTTGTCCGTTGATTGAGAGGGTGCCTGACTGGGTGAGACCGAGCAAAGGTGCCATCAATAAGGCCCAACTGACTTTCAGGGCGAAGTTTTTGTGGTTGATTGTCCGCCACTGCCTTTCCCCACAACCGCTCAATAATATATCACATGGTGATCGCACAGTTGTGATGGCGTCGATGATAGCCGGGTTTTGAGGTGGATATTTTTGCGTGCTTTCTAAGTTGGTGCATGCACGAGAGGTTTTTAGTCACAACTACTTATCCCTTTCTCGTGAATGATATTTTCTCTAATGCTGTCCGCAGGTGGTGACTATAGGCACGTTGATTCAGCTCAAGACCCTTCTGGCCATTTTGATATCGGCCTCATCAAGGATGAGGCCCAGGAGTTTGGCCTCCCACGCAAAGGCCCCATCCAGAGTTTCCCCTCCTTCCCCACTTGTTGACATCCTCTGGCGGATACGGTAGCACAAGCCCACAAGGCTACGCAGGTGGCTTCCCCACTGACACTACCCCACCCCTATCACGTCTTATCCCGGGTATTATAACTGCCCCAGCTCCTCTCCGCTCAGCCCTTACCCGCTCTGGTTCCGCTATTTCTAGGTTCTAGAAGTTTAGAGGTGCAAATGGATACACTTCTCATCATAGTCCAGCCTGGATGCATAGGGTCCTATTGCCGAGCAGAAGAGCGCTTGGAGCGGCAATGGTCCAGCACACAGAGCCGAAAGCACTGAGGTGTGTCAGCGCTTGGACCCTTTGAATTGCGGATGCGAGCCCGTCCAGCCCTTCCTATGGGATGTTTCGACCCTTCATGCTGCGGTCTATAGTCTTCGCTCAGATATTGATATGATCTTAGAGGCTAGGGGTGTCCTGAGTCTGGTCCCCTCTGCAGAGCCTGTTTAATGACACAGTGATGGTGGCCCTATTCGCCACTTCAGAGATCCATCCACCACCTCCCCTCCCCCTCGGGAGCGGCCAAAAGGCGTAGGGGTCGAGAGGAATAATCTCGAGCAGGAAGAAGGAGCGCCGTGATATGGAGGCTGCGAGGGATCCTCCGCTTGCTGAGGAGGAGGCGTCAGAGTGAGAGCAGGAGATTTGAGTGTTGGGGCGTCTAGCTCCAGGAACGTGGATAATAGTGGAAGGCAACTGACTATTGTGTTGTTGATGCTAGGCCACCCTGATGGTGTCCAGATTACAAGGTAGTGGGTTCCGGGGAACCGGACCCACCGCTTGCTGATGTTGGCGCTTTGCGCCCCAGGTTTGCTCACCTACCATTCTAGTATTTCAAATTTTTTATGGCATTGGGGACAATTGCAATGTGTTTTTTGTTGGGGGTGGATAACTGGAAATGAGTGCTAGGTGGAATCTCATAAACCAATCACATCCTCTTTTGGGGTTTCTGCCTCTGTCTTTTCTCCCCCAAGAGACTGATTACTTGTTCTGTTGAACCAACCGGCATTGTCTATATATTGTGTACTAGTTTTAATTATGGATCTGAATGGCTAAAATGATACCTGATAAAATGGAAAATGATGCATGATGGCATAGTAATTTATAAATGTTTGGGCTCCTAACATGGCATAGAGGTAAACACCGTGCATGACCCTAAAGTCTAAATTCGACTAGGTGTTTTTTATAATCTGAAGAGTTAATGAGATGTCAAGTGAGTGTGAGGAAGATTTTAATTGCCACTATTTGTTCTGACTAGAACGTGTCCTGTTAGTCCCTCAGCTAAAAGTGCTGTAATGAGACAATTAGGAAAGGATCATTGGCCCTTATTTCAATATAGCCATTATATCCAACATAAACAAAAACCAATGAATTTATTATCCTTCTTTGATCCAAAGGATTTGAGCTTAAACTAGACCTTTCTGATAAAAATTTGTTGGACCTGGTCCTCTTTGGACATGTGGCCCCTCAGCTTATGCCAAAGCATAAGTTGAGTGTGCTAATGCAGTAACAACCCTTTTTATGGCTCTGACCCAACTTTTTGTATTGTGTACTTTGGACTCATGGCAAAGCCATGAGTGAGGGTGACTATTATGAGGAATGCTCCTGGATAGTGGGGTTTGAATGAAACAAAGAGAGAGAAAGACCAAAGTACAGTGACTAAGAATTAGTTGAAAGAAACGTAAAGAAAAAAGAAAAATATACAATAATACAAGAAGAAAAGAAGAGCAGTCACTTACACAAATGACAATAAGGGAAAATAGCAAGTGAAGAAATGATGAAACTGGGCTAGATAAATACTAGAAAATGTATGTTTAGCCGATATGTCAAGGAGGGCAAAAAGTCACTAAAGTATACCTAATATACCCTACCTGACTTGAGCCTATGTTACAATCTAAAAGTTCTAATCCGTGATCCTAAGGTTTTTATCTCTACCTTTAAAGCAGTGAAAATCTGGGCAAACTTTGATGGCAATATGTATGAATGAGTGAGAATTTGTTCTGTGAGTGAGTGTTGAACAGTAATCCTTATACTCAAACTGAAACCCCCCCCCATCATTGTGTGAAAAATGAGGTTTTGTTTTAAAATGAGACACTAGGTGTCAATACATAAAATATTATCACCTCTGTGAGAAATGAAGAGGATATGTTTGTGCAGTGTGAAGCCTGTGTCATGTTCTGACTCCACATAATTCAACCTAATAGTGATAGCATGCATAAATAAGATGAATTAATCGGGATTGGATATCCAAATGATTGCAAAGGATAACAGATACTATTGAACAAAGATTTTGTATTGAGTATAGGTGTGTCGCTGAGGACAACAAACGAATTTTAAGTTGAGGGTGTTGATATAAACCGTGGTTTCCACGATATTAATTAATACATTCCTTAAGTTTAGTGTGTCCAAGCCTTTTTGTGCTTATTTTTATATACGTTTCTCACTTATTTGAAGGAAATCTATATTCCAAAGAGATGCGTAGGTTTTGAGGAAGAAATGGCAAAAGGACCACTACGGAGCTTGTGACGGGTCTGTATGCTCGTGACGGTACTTAGGTGGAGTGTAGTGCAAGCTGCTTAAGGAAGATGAGATTCTGACAGTGTGGGGTTACGGAAAGTGTGACGGACCATCGTAGAAGGCCATGACGGTTCCGTCCTGCATGTTCGTCATGAAGATCAGAGAAGTAGTCCCGTAACCCATATTCCAAGTTTCAAGTGTTTTGCACGGAGACCCTCTACCTACCATCGTCCTGGACATCCATCATCCTGTCCAAAGTCGAGGGTAAGAATATAGCATAGAAGAATTTTCAAAAGTTATGGGACGCAACCGAGTTCATGAGGCCCGTCGTGACCACGACGTCCCGTCGCAGGGGCTCCGTCGACCCCGCCCCGTTTTTGACAGATTTAGCAAATTAGAGTCCTGTTTAATTAGTTTAAATTTTTTATAATGTTTCAAAAAACCCTTCATTTTTAATGTTAGACTTGGATTATTGTTATACTCTGGATCATTGTTTAGACTCTGATTATTTGGTTAGGTCCTTGATTTTGTGAGATTCTTGATTATTTTGAGATTCCTTGTAATTATTGTTTGGTGATTTTTGTTGATTATCAAGCAAACATTCGAATTACTCTTCTTCTCATTGAAGTAAGTAACATGATTCTTATATACCATAATATTTGAATATTGTCATTATGACTATGGGTAATAAAATCCATAACTAGGGTTATGGGAACCTAGGCGATAATGAGTTAAAATCTAACTAAATGACATTCTAGAATATGTCTTGCATGAATTGATATTCTCTTTCGCTAAGAATATTTTTAACGGATGGACAACTAGAACCGCCTTAAATGCTACATGATGGACCAAGGGGAGGTAGATAATAGGAAGAATTATCACATAGATGTAGTGTATACTATCTAATAGGCTAGTACATTGATGGTACTAGGTAATAAGTTAGAGTAAATAAATCGAATATGATCTAATTATAGGTAAGATAGGGTTAGTATAATCACAACATACGTAGCCTGACGAAGGTGCGGAGTTATATATAGTTTTAGATGTCTGACCAAGGATTTATAAATACATACGTATCACTTTGCATGCAAGATTACTAATAAAGAATTGTGTATAGTTTAGACTTATCAAGAGTTATGAACCTGTGGGGATCACGAAACGCCAGTTACTTTCATTAACTTGATTAAACTCCACATTTGAGAGCTGTTAAGTGTCTCTTTCAATTTGCTCGTTATTTTTCAATTTAATTTAGGAAATAAGAACCCACCCCCCCCCCTTTTATCATTTTACTTTCCAAGGAGTAATTGACTGAAAATAGATTGAAGTTAAGTCTAAACTATCCCCTCCTCTGGAATGATCCAACCTCACTAGTTTGGGTTATTATTTACTTGACACGTACCACTTTGACTTCTTATTTGAGAAGTAAGTTTGATGTCGTATTCAATGACGCCAACTCTGGAACAATCTTCTGGCAAATCAGAGCTTCAAAGGCACTTATTAATTCAAAGTCAAATATTAGCGTAGACTTTATCTAATGTTACTCATCCTCATTAGAAAATAATCATTTATATTATCTCAAACTACAAATGATTCTTACATCAAGAACTCGCTTAGATGGGTATGAAGATAAAATTTTCTTCTCTCACACTCTAACTTTAACTTCAATTCTGCAAGTAAATCTTTGGTTTCTCCTAACAAATATTTTTCTCTCGAACAACCACTTGATACATGTTATTCTAAAGAGTGAAATCGTTAGACAAAATTACAGTCAAAGCTTTAACCTACAACATGTAAACAAAGATTGATCTACACTTGTTTTACAGAGAGGATTCATGGTATCATTATAGATCCCAGACAACTGGTCGAAATGTCTAGTGCCTCATAATTCTACATATATAACAATTAATAAAAATTGAGAACATAATTTTGAATACTTACGAAATCAATTTGCAACTCAAAAACTACTTTGTAATTTGAGAGCCAAAATTCCTTTGTTATCAATTGATTCGAAAACTAGAAGAACTCCCCAAAATCCTCAAGTTCTATCCTGTCCCCTCATAAAAGTTCAATAGTAGATAATCGTTCAAAACCAACCCTAATTACAAACAATAAAAAAAATAATAGAACTAGGACTACATTGTCTACCCTTTCACGGCCACCATCAACTCCCATGAAAGGGTTCATGGTTCATGAAGACTTTTCTATAGTCTTCCGTTAGTGTGCCCCAAGATGGATCTTCTTAGAAGCTTCTGGACTTAGCTCGACGAACAGGCTCACGAACCATCAGAGAGACGACGGTCCATAGAGTTGTTTGTGGTCTTTCTTCGAATCTACAAAACTTGGACTTTTAACTACACTTTAGAATCTTGTTCACGAACTGAACAACGGACCATCAAAGTGATTACAGTCTGTGCAGTCGTCCATAGTTTGCACTTCAATTTTCTCAAACTCTGAAAACTTTAACTGCTCTATGGAATCTTATTTGCGAACTAAACCACTTACCGTAAAAGCGGTCACGGTCCGTGAAGTTGTCCGTGGTATTCACTTTGACACTCTGAAATAAATGTCTTCATAATCCAGCTAATGCCATCACACTTCCCAGTCACTTTCATGCTCTGTGAAGTGTACCACGGACCGTCAAGATGGCCGTGATTTATTTACTTCTTTTCTTCTCTGCCTGGCCCTTCCTGCATCATCAACAAACACAAATACACTCGATTCTAGTATTAGTTCTTTGTTTTTAAGCGTTAAATATACTCATACATCCTGGTACATCATCATGTTGCCAAAATTGTCCTATACTTTATCGTCGCATAAAACTACTTAACTTAGTGGATCCACTAGATTAATTTACGTAATCATCTAAAAAGTATGACCCATTAATACCCATGATGGATACATGGTTTTTATGAAGACTTGAGTTAATATGAACTCACATCCCAACATCGGTGGTCAATACTGCTCCCAATACATACTTTATCTTATTCTTTTAAAAGCAACTTCTTTCTTGGGGTTGAGATAATTGCTCAACATTTGGCTTGAAAAACCTTTCTTGGAATCAATAATCCCTTTTATTGCTCAAAACTCTTTTGAAAATTTTAGTTTCCTCTAATCTTAAATATGAAGATATTTATAAACTCTTAGGAAATACCTACTTCCCTTATAGATTTTGAGAAATAAACTCAACTCTTTATTCTTTACTTAGCTTGAAACTTGAGTCTTAAATCAACTCTTAGGGGAATATTTATTTCCTTTATATTTCATTGAAGAAAGAACTTCAACTCTTTACTCTTTACTTAACTTGAAACTTGAACCTTAAAACAAAGTTAAAACATTTAATAAATACTCTTGAAACTTTAAGAAACTTTGTTTTGACTTACTTCTTAACTTCTACACTTAACTCTTAACTTATTTGACTTTGATATTAACTTTCCTTGAATTGAATTATGGATTCAAGGTTATGATTCGTGTTCTTTGATGATTTCTAGGTGCTTAGAAATCATTTGAAATAATTAGAATCATTGGAGAGTGTTAATATATCTTAGAAGGACTTAACTTGGCTAAACTACAAAAATTGGGCAAAAAATGCTGATTTGAGCGCGTTTGGGGCGTGCCGCACCAGTCCTTTTAGTTTGAGGCACCATTTTAGAACACTTCAGGCACACCGCCCTAGGCCTTCTACCCAAGTGGGGTGTGTCATGCTTGGTGCTGTCCAGGTGTGGCTGACAAACTTATCCTCTTCGTTTTTTAATGCTAAACCCCTTAAACCTCCATACTTGTTTTCACAAACCCTTAAGATCATTAATACCTCCAATTCCCAATAGATCTAACTCGAAGAACATCTTAGGAATTACGAATCAACATCAATCGACATTCAAACAATTCAACCAATAGGAATTCGACAAGATTCATCAATAACTCACTTCTTAACATGTGAACAATTCTAAAATCCAATGAATTGAACAATGGTGTAGTGGATGAATTAATTCAACACTCAAAGATCTCATATACCATGATAGGGATCACCCTCAATGAATTCCACTAGAAATTCCTTGACGTTCTAGGCGAATCCTTGATCCTTCTCCCTTTCCTTCTTCTTTCCTCTATTCTCCAATCCCTGAGCGTAAAGTTAAATTTCTAATATGAATAAATCTGGTTTTTACTCCAAATAAATCTGTAAAATGAAATAGGAAATTTGGTGAAAATACTAGCTTGCCCTTTCTTAAATCTTGATTGGGACCTTCTTCAATCTAACAACCTAACTTCTGATGGGCATATATCCATCATATGATATTGAAAATGCACAAACTTTACGGAATTGGAAAGATTTCTCCAAGGCTTTCCATCATATCAAGAACTACCTCTATCTCATCCTGAGCTAGAAGTTATGACCGTTTTGCAAATGACCAGAACTTACTTTCTTAACTCAGGAAATTTCAAAATTTCTCCTTTTCTTTCTGAAAGTGGTTATTTCTAGTTTCTTAGATTATTCCTAGATAACTTGAGTTACGATATGTTACAAAGGGAATTGTTGAGTTTATTGCCACGTTCCCGAAGTGCCAGCAACTAAAAGTAGAATATCAAAAGCCTGTAGGGTTGGCTCAGAACATAGAACTTCAAAAATTGAAGTGGGAGATGATTACTATGGACTTCATCAAATATTGCTAAGGTCTTGGAGGCAGCATGATTCAATTTGGGTAATTGTCGATAGAATGAAAAATCAGCCCACTTTTTACCAGTAAAGACTACTCATTCGACAGAGGATTATGCAAAGTTATACATTCAGGAGGTTGTGAGACTTCATGAAGTACTAGTGTAAACCATTTACGATAGAGGTGCAAAAATTTACTTCATAGTTCTGGAAATCTTTCCACAGAGGTTTGGGTACAAAGGTGAACTTAAGCACTGTTTTTCATCCTCAATAGATGGGAAAGCGGAGCGTACTATCCAGACCTTAAAGACATTAAGGTCTTACATGATTGGTTTCAAAGGAATTGTAATGATCACCTACCTCTCATTGAGTTTGCTTACAACAACAGTTACCATTCTGGCATCCAAATGGATCCATAAGATGCTCTTTATGGGAGAAGATGCAGATCTCCTATTGGGTGGTTTGAAGTTGGTTAATCAGGGTTGATAGGACCATATCTAGTTCACCAAGACATGGAGATTGTGAAGGTGGTTAAAGAGAGACTGAAAACAGCACAGAGTTGTCAAAACTGCTACACAAATATTAGGAGAAGGTCGTTGCAGTTTGAAATGGATGATTCGGTATAGGTGAAAGTTTCACCTATTAAGGGTATTATGAGGTTTGTTCAGAAGGGGAAACTTAGTCCCCGGTATATTGGTCCTTGTAAAATATCCAAGAGAATTGGCAAAATAGCTTATGACTTAGAGGTACCACAAGAGTTAGCAACGGTTCATTCGGTATTTCATATCTTCATGTTGAAGAAGTGCCTGGGTGATCCTTCATTTATTGTACGCACTGAAAATGTTAGGTATAGCTTATCCTATGAAGAGATTCCGATTCAGAATTTTGATCGTCAACTTCGCAAGTTGAGAAGAACAGAGGTTGCATCAGTCAAGGTCCTTAGGAGGAAAAAATTTGTTGAACAAGCGTCTTGGGAAGTTGAAGAGGACATGAAGAAGATATATCCACATCTCTTTGAATCTGGAGAGAATGCAAATCGAGGTACTAATTCTCTTCTTATTACTTTATAAACTATGAGTAAGCATGTTGTGTTACTGTTTTAAATTGTTGAGTTAAACTTGTTGTTTACATCTTAACTAGTGAACAACTCTTATTGAGGATTGAACTGTTTCCCATGAGGAGAATATTGTAACATCTCATAATCAAAATAGCTAATATAAGATAAGGAACAAAAAATAATTACTTTTGGAAAGATAGGTAAAAATCTGGAAAATTTCCTAAGTTAAGGAAGTGAGTTTTGGTAATTTTCAAACGGCCATAACTCCTAGATCAGGATGATTTATGGGTAGCTCTATATATGGTTGGAAATCCCTTGGATATATCTTTTCCACTCCGCCAAGCTTGCTCCTTTTCTATATCGTCTGAGAGAGATATGCTTATCGGAAGTTGGGTTGTTGGATTGAAGAAGGTCCCAATCTGGATTTAGGGAACGACAAACAGTCTTTTAACTAATTAATTTCCTATTTCATTTTAGGGATTTAATTGGGGTAAAAACTATTTTTAGTCATATTAGAAAATATAACTTTACGATTAGGTCTTGGAGAAGAGACAAGAGAAGAAGGAAAGGGAGAAAAGTCAAGAATTCGCCAACGCCAAGGATTTGCGAATAGAATACGTAGGGGTGATCCCTATCAAAGTATGTGAGATATTTTTTGTTGGGTAAGTTCATACGCACACCAACTTGTTTCAATTAATTTGTTCTAGAATTGCTTACCTATTAAGAAGTGAGTTCTTGATGAATCTTGTCGAATTCCTATTTGTTGAGTTGTTTGAAAATCCATTGATGTTTATTCGTAATTTTCGAGTTATTTTCTAGTTAGATCTATTGGGTATTAAAGTGGTTTGGGGTTGGCGCGGCGCGCCTCGAATGCGCCATCATATGTCTTTTACACCTAGTTGGCAGTTTAGCCTTTTTAAGTCCTTCTAAAGTATATTAACACCCTCCAGTGATTCTAATTATTTCAAGTGATTTCTAAACACCTAGGAATCACCAAAATCACGAATTATATCATTGAATTCATAGTTTCATTCAAGGAAGCTAAGATCAAGGTTATAGAAGTTAAGATTCAAGTCTAAAGTTAAGAAACAAGTCCAAAACAAAGTTCTTAAAGGTTGAGTCTTCAATAAACATTTTTAGAGTTGTTTTAATACTCAAGTTTCAAGTTAAGTAAAGAGTTGAGTCCAATTCTCAAAAGTTATAAGGGATCTAACTATTCCCTAATAGTTGATAAATATTTTCACATTTAAGATAACAGGAAACTAAATTTCCAAAAGGGTTTCGAGCAAGAAAAGGGAACATTGATTCCAAGAGAGCTTTTTAAACCTAAGTGTTGAGAAATTATCTCAACCCAAAAAAGGAAGTTGTTTTTAAAAGCATGAGATAAAGTAAATTTTGGATTAGTATTGAGCACCGATGTGGGGATAAGAGTTCATATTAACTCAAGTATCCATGAAACCATGTAGCCATCATGGGCATAAAAGGGTAATACTATTTCGATGATCACATAACTTAAGCTAGTGGATCCATAAGAAAAGTAATTCTATGTGACGGCAATGTATACGATAGTTCTAGCAGCATGGGCAAGACGATGTATTGCCACCTAGGCTCATAGTGGTGGTTGTCGGTTAGCGAATCTTCCACAGATACTATATTACTTCATATATAAGTAAAGTTGAGTTTGTTATTACATTTCCTTAAAAGAACTATGTGTTTACATTATTTTACAAGCTTTTATATATCGGCATGTGTCTTATTGCTTTATATTTAGTAAAGTTATTCATGAGTTGAGCAGAGCTAAGGTAAGTGTTTCTTCTTATTCTTTACAAGCTTAAGTTTTGTTAGCATTCCAACTCTCATACTTGTACATTCAATATACTGATATCAGTTTTTCCTGAATCATATTATGTTGCAGACGTAGGTAAAAAGGATAAACATTATCAGTGCCTCGTTGATCCAGCTAAGCATCCGAAGTCAGTGGTGAACCTCCATGCATTCATGGAGGACACATATTTACTTTTTCAGTATTTTATTTTTATAAAATATTGTGGGGTCTGTCCCAACATTCATCTTAGTATTATAAAGGTTTCATAAACAGTCAAATAGTTTGGTTTTCAGTCTTCCCTTTGTATTGCAGATGCTTTTCTATGAGATTTAATGGTCATTTTGGCCAAGATATTTATTTCAAATTATTTTTATGAGAATGTTTCTTGTATTGAGTTAAGTCTTCTACTAATTTAAGTAAGCTAGGCTAAGGGTCTGCTCAAGGTCAGTAATTGTCATTGAGTGTCGTCCACGTCCAGGGGTGTAGGCTCGGGGCGTGACAAAAAGCATCATTCACAATCAATCCTTCATAAAATATTATGAGTATTAAGAATAGACTTTATATGTTCAACATAGGCATTAAATAAATTTATACGTTCAGCAAGGATATCATGGATTATGACCTGCAGTTCTTTAACTTGGGTGACGACAGTCATACTGTCTATAATCTTGTAGTCCAAAAACTTTTCCACTATTAACTTCTTCATTTTGGCATCCTCTGTTTTGTACTTATTTTCTAAAGCATCCCAGAGTTATATTTTTAGGTCTTGATAATAACGTATCCATTGTACATATCATCTTGAAGTCCATTCAGAATATAGTTTTTATACAAAAAATCTGAATATGTCAATGCTTCTGTCACCAAAAATCGTTCTTCAGCCGGATATTCATCGGACGGATCGGGAAAATTCTCACTAATGAACCGCTGCATACTCAACGTAGTCAGATAGAATAACATTTTCTGTTGCCATCTCTTCAAGTCTGCTCAAGAGAACTTTGCAGGTTTCTCAGCCGATGCAAGGACAATTGAAAATTTGTGTGCAACCGGTGTTGTTAAAGTGCTCACTAAATTTGTTGCAGCACTTTATTGTTCCAATATTTGCTTGACTTGAATTTGTCACTTTTTTGTCACAAATGGCAGACAATTTTAGTATGTGAAATACTAACGGTAAAAAATAAACTTTTAACGGTTTGTTTCAAATTTCATGATAATATTTTTATGTTCTTTTAATCGTCAATCGAATGAATTTAAAAATTTAAACAGAGTGTAAAACCATAAACGTTTTAATTTAAAAAAATCTCAAATGCAGAAACTATAAATTTCTTAAGATTTTATTCCCTATATGCACGTTAGCAACAAAAAGAAACAAAATTTAGATGAAACAAATAGGAAATAAAATTCAAGTCCATAAAACTCAGTGTGTTTCCTTAAGAAATTTAATTTCCTCATGTACTCGACGTTACAGATTAATTCCTCCCAAGATAAATGGATTAACTATTAGAGAAGTAGTGGTACCTCAAACCTCACTAATTTCAACGAACTTAAGAACAACAACAAGAGCACACACAAACTCAGTCAATTGACAATTTTATTTATATTAGAAAATGTATGTAGAGAGGAAAAAAATTTCAGTGTTCAAAAATGAAAAAAGAGTATTTAGAGTCAATGGTAACAAGGAATGAGTCTGTTCGACAATGATGTGAACGCTTCTGTTCAGACATATCGTTTCAGAATGTTATGTCATTTGTGAAAAATAACCTCTTTTCTTAAACTTTACCGTTACGTGCAATTTTCAAAATGAATCCCGTTGCGCGAAGTTAATTTTTGTAATTAACTAACATATTGAATTTGTAACAACCCTAAAAATGGATATACTAAGTGATGCTTAATGTGTCAAGAATGTCTATGATTAGACTAGGGTTCACATGAATTGATGCGCGCAGAACCAGACCTCGGAACCCTTGCTATAGCCAAGCCAACTAACTTGGGAAGTTATTTGAGCTAAGAAAGGTTGGGTCCAACCATGTAGGGCTTTCTAATACGAATATTTACTAGAATGAGTCTTTGCTGGACATAAAGAACGAAATCTTTATTTGAAGGGTCTAGGGGTAAAATGGTATTTTTCCTGGTAAGGGTAGTATCGTAATTACACTAAATATATAATCAACTATTTATTTGATATGGTGGAGGGGAAATTGGGAGAGAGAGACGAAATGGAGCTCTTGAAGTTAAGTCTTGCTCAGCCCGGGGTCGAACCTAGGTGGGAGCAATGATTTAATGTGATATTTTTTATTGGTGAATTAATTTAATAAATTAATAATTAATGGCTTAGTTAATATGTTTTTATGACTAAGTCTCCTAGGTTACTAAGTCTAAACTACTTCACCTCTTTTAACTCTCTCTCACGCTCATCTCTCTCAACGTTTTTTATCCACTCTTTCACGTTCTCTCTGCTAGAAAAATACAACAACTGATCAGAAACTAAGCTTTCTTAACACTTGAAGAACTTTCACGTTAAAAAACTTATTCAAACATAGCCAAAAACGTTAGGCAAAGAGAGGACTCTTTCCGTCAAAAACTTTGTGTTAAAAACTTGGCTTGGGCGTGAGTTTTGGAGAGGGTCTGGCCAGAAACTTCAAGGTTCAAACGTCAAAATAAGGTATGGGTTTTCTCTCTTGGAAGCCTTTCTCCAAGAGAAATTTCTTTCTACAAAATTTAATTGTATGAAACTTGGGTTGTCCCCTTGAATGTTGAACTCCTTGTCCCTAGTATCCTTCCGATTTTAATCTAAATTAAGTCAGAAATCATATTGTTGGTATGGTTGCTGGTAGCTAAGTGTGAAATATGATATTCTTTGTGATTTTGTGTTTGGAAATAGAAAACATGTTAAATGATTTCAATTGAAAATGATGTGGTGCAATATATAAATGTTTGGTGTTGTTGTTATCCGTTGTGAAGTCTTAAAATGGTTAGTTTGATAGCTGAAATTAACGTTCTTAAAATTTGTAATTAGTGATGTTCATATTAGGTTTATGTGACTTATTTAAGTGGAAAGTACAAGCTAAAACAACAAAGAAATCTACACCTAAGAATGTGGGTAACAAATCCATGAAATTACACTCCAAAAGGTGTAAATGATCCATTTACTTTTTCCCCACGTTTTCAGTGGACATATTGGTAAACGGTAGAAAATGATAATTTTTCCTCAAGAAACAACAAGTTTCGTTTATGCTACGAAAAAACTGAGGGAGCATTGTAATTTATGTGGTTTTAATTAAAGGGATGAGGGCCACAGGATTGAACCCTTGTGCCATCACTCGTGTGGAACCTTAATTTCGCAGGAAAAAATTAAAAAAGGGTGGGGCGGATTCGAATGGAGTGACAGGAGAGTAAGGAGAATGAAATTTTCAAATAAATATATGGGAAGGCGTGGGATTGAAACCCAACACCTCCAGGAACATATGAAGGGAAAGAAAAATAAAAGAAAGGAAGTGTGAGGCGTGGGAATCGAACTCATGACCTCAAGGCTGAAAGGGGAAGGGGTGATAATAATAAGAAATAAAGTGAGGTTGTGTGGGCTGCGTCCCCCAACCTCACTACCAAAGCATAGTAAGTCAATTTTTTAGTAAAATAAAAATAAGGAAGTTGTGGGGGTTCGAACCCACAACCTCCTCTATCACTCTAGAGAAATAAAGAAATGAATAAGAGAGGATGTGGGGGTTTTGATCCCACAACCTCTTAGGTCTCTAGGCGAATTGGCAACGCAATTTTAATGAAAATAAAAGGGTTGTGGGGGTTCGATCCCGACAACCCTTCGGCTATAAGAGGAGGATCCAAGGAGGAAAAACAAAGATAGAATTTGATGTTGGGGCTCGATCTAGGTCCCAATTTCTAAACTAAAAATAAGTCAAGACAATGTAAGTATTGTCCAAGGGATTAGAACTTGGGTCCTTGCCAAAATTTCCGTATTGATACAATAAATCATACGTGATTAAATGTTCAAAAAAAATAATTGTCACCTACTTAAGATCAAAATCGAATATGGCATCATACAAGATACCTAAGTCTTGTACTAACCTAATCTTTAGGAAAGAAATTGAGTCACTTAACAAACTTGATGAAGCCCATGGCTTGTATGTATAGACCCATAATTCTAGCATACAATAAAATAAGTGTAACTTAAGTGTATGTAATGACATGAGAAACCCTAGATGGTTAGTACGAGTTAAGATACACTAAATGGCCAAGTGCATTGGAATAATCACGAAATGAATAATGAAATGATGAAATAACAATGCAATGATAAAACCCTCGAAGGTTAAGTAAGAGTGTAACACACTAATGGTCAAGTGCATTGGACATGATGAAATGAAAATTCACTAAAAGGGGTGAGTAATTATGAAGACAAATGTGCTAATGTTAATGAATGTGGGTTACAACATATTATGAGGCTAATGTAAAAGATTGGGAAAATCTCAAATTAGTTTAAGTAAATGTTACCAGAACGAACTCACCTTAATGAGTGTAAAGTTAATGTAAGAACCTAATCTCCTATGAACACTCTAAGAAAGTATTAAAGTTAGTGCATACTCAATCTATGATAAATGGAAAATCTCTATTGACTAGGATGTCCTCATCCTAGAAGCCAACTTCCATATGTATGAGTCGAATGTAATGGACAACTTTTCTGAGCACTGATAGAAGACCAGTTTGAGCGGTGATGCCTTCCTTTTGGGAAGGGCGAGGTTCCCCCTTACTCTCTGAGATGATATTGTCCGGATGCGTGTTATGGGTCTCCTTATATCTCCTAGTCTTTTGAACCTATACTGGCGAATATAGGGATCTAGTATGGGTTCCATTCCCCATGTACGCTGCATGTTTTGGGTACTTTGGCCGGTGATTCCATCCTCTTTTCGTGTTGGGGAAGACACTGAATTCATGATGCTTCACATGATCCATGTCGTTTAAAGTTAAAGTCCCCAAGATGAATGAGGCCAGCCTCAAATGAATGCACATAATGAATGAAATGGAATGCCAAAGGTGTATAAGGATAGGATAATCAAAGGTGAGATAGACTAAGTTAATGACGCTACCTAGGTTATTCTTGGAAATTTTTTTTTTTTTTTTTTTTCACATCAAACCCGATGAGAGTCTTAAACTACTCCTAAGTATGACTTGGTGTGAATTGCACAGTATATGAAAGAATGAAAATATGAAGTAACTTATGAATGAATGACCAGACTATTGTTTGCTTAATAAGGCCCTAGTTGAGGTCCCATTGTGGGCCCTCATTTTTGGGAAAGTCCTTACTTCAAGTCCTGATCCCAAGGTCTCATGGCATATGAAAGAATGATATGAACTACATGATATGTGAAATATGTTATGTGTTGTTTGCAAAATTATAAGTTTTATGAGGCATGTAACACTCATGGAATAACTTTCTAAATCCAAATTTGGCAGGTCCATTGACTTTTCTAATCCAAATTTGGCAAGTCCACTGACTTGGCTTTCCATAAATCATGTTGTTAAGAAAGAGCTATTCCTTCTCATGCATGTCCTTGGTGTGTGCTTTCATATAACCATACTTAGTACAAGTGTGTACTAATCCCATACAACTCTATATTTTTAGGTATAGGCACAAGTGGATACTTAGACGTTACATCTATCCTGACGTGGAGCTTTCATCCGGACTTCGTAGGACCTCATGCTTTCGAGGATGTCTACCGTTATTATCTAGCTTAGATGTAGGCTTTATCTAGTGGAGAATGTTTCACTAGTGTTTCATTCCACTTTCATTTCATACTTTGTATTGGTAACGTTTTGGCAAAAAATACGTTCAAGGCAATTATGAACTGTTTCTTTCATTTGATTATCTCTATATTAGATTGTTGATTTGTGAACACCTATAATATTAAGTTTAAAATGTTTAGCATGAAGTAAGAAGGCAAAAAATTAAAATTTTCCGCTAAAATTAACCTAGATGAAGTAAGAATGACGTATGTAGGCTTGTCTGCGACCTTTGAGAGGTTAACGACGCCGGTCTCATCTGGGGTCTGAATTCCAATAGTGACAGAATTAATTTTTATGAGAAAGGAAATCAATTAATGAAAATGATTGAATAAATTTTATATTAATAAATTATCAATCACATCATTTGTCAAATCCAAATCGAAAACCGAGCGAGCGACGATGACGACGGCGCGAGGGGTAACCTTCTTCTTATCCCTTTAAGAACTAAAGAAAGTGTTTTCTAATATAAGAACAAGATTTTTCTAAGAAAGTGTTTTCTAATATAAGGACAAGATTTTTCTTTCTTCTACCAATATGGGAGAAATAACTTTTCATTTGCAATTTGCATTGACTTTTCATTTTCTCTCCAAAATTGGTTCTCCCACATTTTTCCATTTTTCTCTTCTTATTTCTCATTCACACCTTATTAAAACCCACATTCCTATGATAATTTATGTGATAAATTTTGTTTGTTTGAACCTAATTAAACTAATTTTTAAATTAAAATTGAATTAATGTAACACAATATTTTAAAATTAAAATTTACATAACCAAAAATTATACTAATAAAAAATATAATAAGTTATACATAATTTCATTCATATAAATATAATAAAAAAAGTTAGTTTTTATAATGTTAATCATAATTTAGAAAGTTCAAATCTCGATGAGTGAGAAAAGATACTTAAATTAAACAAAAATACTAATTAATTAACAAGATGAGTAATATATGAAAAATTAAAGATTAATAAGGAACTAATTGTAAGTACAAAAAGGACTTGAGTTATTACGAAGTTGTCTTTTAGTTTATGAATCGAATAAATAGTCATTGGATAAAAAAGAAATCTTCCTGTGATAACATTTTTTTAGAATTGTTTTTTGGTGGTTGCCTACTCAGGATAACTTATATATCTCAGCTCACATTTATAGCATAGTGATTGGATAGTTAATCCTGGGATATCTAATTCCCAACCAAACATCCCTAAGAGATTAACTAGTATACATTGATAGTGGATAATAAAATTGCAAGGTTAATTGACTTTTAGAAATATTATCAAGTATTTTCATATATTATATTATTTCCCCTCCCCCTCCTTCCCCCCCACGCCATCTTCTCCCCGCCCCTTTGGGGCCCTCTCCCCCTCGCTTTCGTTGGCGTTTCTTTAGGTTCTTGGTTCACAACCTAAGCTGATTTCATATTTCCGTTTGTCTTCATTGTCATTATTTGTTAGGCTCGTCTTCAACACCATTGAAGCATTAACATGCAACATTAAATTAATTTGAGACAATCAACACACACAAAATAATTCGATTTTTGAGTAGTTATCTAATGATTTTATAAATTTATTGTATTTGAGGAAGCTTACCGTTATACATAACGCTTCAAACCTTTTTTATGTATCTTCACTATCACAATTTATGCATATAAGAGCCATTTATTTGTACCGATATGGAATATCTTCTAATAAATTTCAAAATCATTCAACTTCTTCTCCGATTAAGGCTATGAACTCAGGATCCATTATAGAGAGAGCCATACATTTTTTCTGATGATTATCAAGATATTATTCCTAGCGACCCGAAGGTTTAGAGAAAAATTAGTAAACATATATTATTTCTTGCATACTTAAAGTCCATTTTTTTATCTTATTCTTTATTATAATATGAAATTTAAATGTTCTTACTGTACGTAGTTCTAATGAATTACGTACTTTCCCACTTTGTACACTTAAAACAACAAAATTGTGTTTATTTATTTATTTGAATATACGTCTTCTTTGCATTTTTTTAAAAATGATGAATCCTAATCACTGATTTTAATTAACTGGTCTATGTCGATACTTTTTACAAATAATTTTAATAATTAAATTTATTTAATTGAATTGGTTGGAACATAATTAGACGGCAAATAATAATAATAGACAAATTTTACTATTTGAAGGGCATTACACAGATTTTGAGTGTGACGTGTAAATAAATTTAAATGTTGCTACCAATACACCACACACTAATAAAATAATATAACTTTAAAAGAAGTTTTTTAAATAAATCAAATAATACGGGACATAAGAAATTTCTAAACCCGTAAGCGTAAAAATGAAGTTACGCTAAATATTAGACGGTAGTATGATCGTACTAGAACCACTAGACTTTAAGGGGTTCCTAATATCTTGTTCGATCAACAGAATTTCTTACCCTAATTTCTAGTTCGCATACTAATGAATAGGTAGTCAACTTTCCTTTTGATTAGGGATCTAAATAAGGTGACTTGGAACACCAAAACTCCATTTTTCAAGTGGTGTCTCTGATTTAATAAATAATTCATTTTCAAAATGTTACGTTAATTGGAAAATTTTCTTTTTTCAAACACTACACTATTTTTTTAAAGAGCGGTGTCTTGGTATTTTGTTGTTTTGTTGATGTAAGTGCCTTCATCGCGTTCGTGGAGCTTGTCCACGTTTGCCAAGGGACTTCTAATTGGGTCTCCGCATTTGCAGAGCCTTGACCGCGATCACGGAGGGCGATGAGGTTTACTTTTGCGTTTGCGAAAACCTAATCACATTCGTGAAAGGTTATTCTGGTTGAATTTTGTGTTCACTTAGCTCGTGACTACGATTACGTAGTGTTTGAGAACTATTCTGAGATGCTTAGCATCATCTATCTCATTCCTCGAATAGATTAGAATGTCATCAATGAAAATGATAACAAACATATCTAAATAAGCTTGAATAATTTATTCATAATGTCTATGAATGCTCGGGTGCATTAGTTAAACAGAATGACATGACTAGAAATTCATAATGGCCATAACAAGTCCTGAAAGCTATTTTTAGAATGTCACATTTCCTTACCCTTAACTGATGGTAGCTAGATTTGAGGTCTATATTACAGAAACAAGTGATACCCTAATGTTAGATCGAAGAGGTCATCCATTCTCGAAAGGGTATACTTATTCTTGATGGTAACCTTGTTCAACTAACGGTAATCTATAAACATCCTAAGGGAACCATCCTTCTTCCTTACAAATAATACCAGAGTGACCGAATGCGAGACACTTGGTTAAATAAAACCTTTCTCTAGGATATCTTTCAGCTGATCTTTTAGATTTGATGGTGTCATCTTATATAGCGGAATAGATATAGGACGAGTATCTGGAAGAATGTCTATATAGAAGTCTATTTCTCTCTTAGGAAGGACTCTAGATTACTAGTGAATAAATCAGACCAAGTGATAGACACACCCCTTGGAAATTAACTTTTTGGCCTTAAAATACGAAATAAAATGACCCTTGGAAACCGGAACTTGACAACTTGAATTCTACAATCAACTAAGGCAGAACATGCATGAAGTCAATCTATACCAAAAGTGACATCACAATCTACCATGTCTAACTCAACTAAGTCAGTCATTCTGCTCTTGTGATTGATAGAAACACGTTTTTCTACTAGAATAGACTCACCAATTGGTGCAGAAACAGTAAATCGCTCAAGAAGTTGCTCAGGAAGAACATCAAAATTCATAGCAACATATGGAGTTATAAAAGATAAACTCGCTCCTGGATCTCTCAAATCATACACATTAAGTTAAAGACTTGGATCATACCAGTAACAACATCTGGAGAATCCTTTTGCTCTTGGCTACTACTAATAGCATAAAGACGGTTTCCTTCTCCGCCTGCCGCTGAAGTATCTCCTCTAGATGCAGCTTTGTCGGTGGAGCAACTTAAGAAAATTGTCTCTATTTCCCCCATTATTATTACCCTACTTGTTCTTTGGACACTCTCTCATAGAATGACCGTTCTGTCTAGACTTGAAGCAACTACTGGAGCCATCACAACACACCCTTAAGTGGTTCCTACCATACTAAGCGCAAGTACAGAAGGCTTACTACCCCCTTGTTCCATACTACCATGATAATAGACATGTTAAGCTCTGAAATTCTGACTTTTGTTCTTTGGTGTACACTAGCAGATTTCATCCCGGACTTATTCTCTAATGTCTTAGCCCTCTTATTCTTAAGATCTTCTTACCCTCATTTTGGTCCCCACCTCACTGGTTTCCCAGGGGGGGGATCATAGCCTTGTTATGGTCCATATCTTTAATATTGGCATACTACCTGCCATCCTTTATTGACAGTCACAACCCATCAATGGAATAAACCAACTCACATGGTTCCTAGTCAATCAATCATCTCCATAGCATACCGAAAAGTTGTTTGAATCTCATATTATACTCATGAATGCTTAAAGAATCCTACTTAATAGTGAGGAGGTCCGGCATTTAGAAAATTTCAATCCGCAACTTGTTTCGGCTACGTGTGTTGCTATCCTAACCCTTATCTTTACCTAATATTAAGCATCGTATTTGATATTGGACTAAGTTATTACCTCGTACCAATCAATACTAGCCTATTAGATAGTATACACTAAATCTATGTTGATAATTCTTTTCCTATTATCTACGTCCTTGGTCCGGCAAGTAGCATTAAGGCGAGTTCTAAACGTTGGCCATCCGTTAAAAAGACTTCTTTCGAAAGAATTATGCAATACAATTGCCAGACTATTTCTAGAATTGGGTTGTTTTTATTTAGATTTACTCATTATTTGCCTATGGTTTCCCACGAACCCAGTTAATGAAGTTTAGTTTACCCATAGTCATAATCACAATATTCAAATATATGGTATAAATTAGTACTTATCCACTACTTTCAATGACAAACAGTAAATAAAGCACGAAGTTTCGCTTGATTTAATCAACAAAAATCACCACAGAATTCAATATATCCTCAAAATAATCAAGAAGCTAACAAATAATCAAGGGCCTAACCAAATAATTCCAAGCTCTAATAATCAAGAGTTCGAACCTCACAAATGGGGGTTGTTCGAACTATTTTATAGAATAAAAAACCTAATTAAACAAGGAATCTTAGCAACCAACGCGATAATATAAACACAAGAAACGACTCTAGGCCATTCAGCTTCAACTAATCATTTAACAAAAGCTTCTCAATGTCATATTAGGTGTGCTTGCTTTTCAGTACAATTTCTACTACTTGAAGTGAAGCTAAAAGACACATATCCAACACTACAAAGAAGCAAAACAATGTCAGGTATAAAGCAAACTCAGTAAGAACATAAAGAAAATCTATATGTGAAACAAGGCAAAAATTATTAATATATCATTTTTATTTATGTATCATAGTTTGTCTTGTATGGAGGCAGAGTTCAAGAAAATAAGGACGGCTTTAAAATTTTATAAGTTCAAACTAAATATGTGTATAATATATCAAAAGTCATAAATTTTATAGTTTTACACATGTCACGTAGAAGAATTTAAGAGTTACTGAATTAGAAAAAAATTTTAACATACTAAAAAAAAAGTAACACGCAAATATTTACCGGAACAAAGCAGTTCTGCTACTCTTCATTACTGGCCTTCAATTTTAATCATCATTTTATTCATATGATCATTAAGAATGACTTCTAAAATATAGAATAGAAATTACTACTTACCTATTAATACACAATTAAAGAAGGAAAATAAAAGTTAAATTAGTCATACTATCGAACACCCTCAGTACACTAAAGGAGCAACATAGCATTGACATGCATGCACGCAAAATTTTAATTAAACTTCATCACCAAAGTACCCATTAAACATTAGAAAAAATATTTTTTTTTTTGCACAATTTTCATTGCTGATTGAACCAATTTCATTACCCATTCACCAAATTTTGATTACCTATATAAATCAGTGAGACGGACAGAGAAGGAATGGAGAAAGAATTTCCCCAAAATAAGAAAATGAATAATATGATAATAGTGTTTAGTAATAGTATATACTTTAATTTATGTACATTTACATTTATAATAATAATGTTTGACAAAATATGATAGTATTTATTTTAATTAATGTGTATTTACATTTTTAGTATTAAATATTATGACTTTATAAGGATATTTTGAACTCATCGGTTGCCAGATAAAGTTCATCAATTTTCACTTAGACACCTTAACTTTAGTTTCACCAAGTCTACACTTTGACAAGACTCAAGGGGCATTTGTAGACATTGAAAATTTATGGGACATTATAACGACGTGTTCAATTTTATTTGAGACTCTACAGTTTATTCAATTCCAGCTAGAATTCTTGGAGGCTATATTACACTATACCCTTACTCATGCCTGTATAAAATGTAATGTATTTTAATGTAGAAAGATCTCGAAAATTTCACAAATGCATGAAATAATTATAAAGATAACAAATTTAATAATCCTAGTACGATAAATATGCCATTAACGAATCATGAATCATGGATAAATCATATATATGAGAGAAGAATCAAGGGATCAACATATTTGTATTCGCAATGTTAATGAATAAAATTAAGTTTTTTCATATTTTATTTGTGATTGCAATTTATTTTCTGTCACTATTAAAATTTGTGCAAAACAACGTTTGTATTAGAGACTACTACCCCTTAATCAACATACTCCAAACTCCTTAATTTAAATATTAAATTAAAATAATACCTTCAACTTAAAATGAAAAAATATAAATTTTAAAATATTTTTATTAAAAATGAAAAAAAACAATTAACTGGGTAGGGGGGTTATAGGGTAGGGATGATCACTCCCATTTAGCTTCTCAATAAGAATAACGCGGTCATAATCAAGTAAAGAACCCAACTAATGAGTTTGGATCGTTCCCACGAGGAAAATAGTTCAGACTTAACTATTCTGATTATTACTATTATTTATTCTTATTTTCTTCTTAGACACAAAAGACTGTAAAAAGGCTTTTTTTTATTTTTTTTCTAATAATGAAATAATTAACTAGATTACAGTAAACGACTAAACAGATTCACATCTTAGAGCTTAATACATTAAAAAAGTAACGGGGGCTTAAGTGTTCCCCACAGGTTCCTAACCTTGATAATTCTAACTATAACAATTCTTACCTAATATCTTCATGTAGTTATCAGTTAATGTAGCCAAAATCTGTCCTGGATCTAGAAAATTTAACTCCGCACATGGATCCGGCTTACCTTTACTGACTGTAGCTATAAACTGCCTTACTTACCTCATTTACATCATTTTATTCTTTGATATGACTAATTATTACCGTCTGACGCAATCCAGATTAGCCTATATATAGTATACAGTAAATCTATGTTGATAAGTTCTTTTCCTAATTATCTACCTTCTGTGTCTGCCAAGTAGCTTAAGGCGAGTTCTACTAACGTTGCCACCGTTAAAAGACTTCTAACGAAAAAATTCTCATAGATGACTACACTATTTCTAGAATTGCTATTTTTATTAGTTTTTTATACCTCATTACTACTCACGTCAGGGTTCCACAACCCTAGTTAATGGAGTTTAGTTAGCCATGTCATAATCACACTATTCATATTTAATATACGAATTCATGCACTTACTAAGTACTTCGATGAGGAAAGAATAAAATCCAGAAATTTCCTTGATTAATCAACCAAACGCACAATCATTCCAGAAAAAGTGGTAAAAATTGCTGGAATTAATCCTTCAATACTTGAACAAGAGAACTTAAATAATTATCCAAAAGTCTATCTATCAAAGTCTACTATCATAGAGTCTACTTACAAAGATTCTAACCTAAAAATAAGGTTTTTCGAACTATTTATAATAAACAAACCTACTAAAGAAGGGATCTAATTTACCTGAATCTATCAAAACTACGCGCGGGTCACGGACCTCGTGACGGACCGTGTGGTCACGACGGGCCGTCCATGGCCTCCGTCAGCCATAACTTTCACAAATTCTTTGCTTCTTTTCATTACCTTAATAAGGTATGCAGACCGTTTTCAAACCAGACGGTCCGTCTGGATCCTCCGTTCCATAATACTTGAACTTCTTGGAATGTTGGGTACTGAACTACTCTCTGATCATCAGACAACCAGCATGGGGAAGGATAGACCCGGTCGTGGCTATGACGGTCCATCTGGACTTTCGGATCCAACACTAAGTTAGCTCCCATCTTTTCTTCAGCATCTTCTTCACTAGATGCCACCTACGGACCGCACAACCGCACCATGCTCGCGGACCGTCGTAAGCTCCGTATGTTTCTCTCTTCTGGTGCATTTCTTCTTTGGCTAAAAAAACTTCCGCATTCATCTTTGGCATATTTTTGCAAAGTAATGAGAACTACTTACATAAAATAATATCAAAAGGCTTTTGACACACACGAAAATTTAAAGAAAAAGCATTAAAATATCTTGAAACCATGGTATATCAACACCCTCTACTTATTCGTTGTTTCTCCAAGCACGCACTATGACCTCACTACAAAATCTGTGTACATAGTATCCATATTTTGCTTTCACAATCATTTGGTTGTACCTCCCGATCAGTCTCATCATGTTAAGCATGTTTATCACTATTAGGCTGAATTAGTGAACCAACCATGACAAGACTCTCAATCCTGACACCTCTTCTTCAATTTCTCACCGAAGTGCTAATATTTCCGGTATTATGCAACAGTGTCCTACTTCAAACGAACATTCTCAGTTTTCACGACAATGGGATTTCAGTGTTGATTATAAGTAATTACTTTTCAACACTAATTTTGTCCGAACAAATCCCCTACTCATCAGACATATTGCCATAGCGTCTTGTGTGTTTCCCTTCTTTTTTCACTCTTTAATTAAGTTCGCCATACAACTCCTAGATCACGATAGGAACTTTCTAGCTTGTAACATAGGCTCGCGTCCAGGTAGGGTAATATTTAGGTATACTTTAGTGACTTTTTGACCTCGCTTGACATATCGTCTAAGCGTACCACTTTTTATCATTTTTGTTTGCCCAATTTCTCATATTCTTTCACCTTGCTATTTTTCCCTTCTTTTCTTAATTTGTGTAAATTGACTTTTTTCTTTTCTGGCTGTATGTTATCTACATATAAATTATATTTCACTTTCTTTCAACTGGTTCTTGAGTCACTTACTTTTGTTCTCTTTCTCTCTCTTTTTTCTTTCAACCCCCACTTTCAAGCGTATTCCTCATAAGTCCCCTCAACTCATGCTTTGTCATGAGTCAAGTACAAATACACAAAGTTGTGTCCGGGCCGCAACGAAAAGTTGTTACTTGCATTTAGCCACCCTCAACTTATTCTTTTGGTCATAAGCTGATGTGCACATGTCCAAGGATGGACCAGGGTCAACACATTTCCCAGAAAGTCAGTTGGGGGGTGCAAAGAAATGTCTATTTTAAAGCTCAAATATTTGGATCAAGAGGGATTAAATTCAGCATTCATTTTTTTAATTAGCTAAAAATTGGCTAAATTGACATGGCCTATATCTTTTCCTAATTGTCTATTACAACTTACTTTTAGCAGGACTAACCAGACAAGTTCTAGCTCAGTACAAATGGTGGACTATTTAAATTTTCCTCACACTCACTTGACATCTCATTACTCTACCAGATTATCAAACACCTAGTTCAAGTCTTAGACTTAGGGTCATGCAGTGGTTTATCTCTATGTCATGCTTAGAGCCACATATTTATCAATTACTGTGCCTAGATATGCATCATTTTCATTACATCAGGATATCATTTTTCTTTTAGCCATCATGCTTCAGAGTTATACTATGTACACAAGATATAGACATGCCAGTTCAATAATAAAAATAATGAGTATCTTGGGGAAAAAGAACACAGGCAAAAAAACCCCAAAAGAGAATCGTGAATTGGGATTTTCAAACTTCACCCTAGCACTCACTTTCCATTTACCCCACCCCCAAAAAAAAGATATGCAATTGTCCCTAATGTATAAAAAAACTAAAATACGAGAGTGGTAGGTGAAGCAAACCTAGGGAGCAAAGCACCGACGATTAGCAAGTTCGTGGGTCCGATTCCCCGGAACCCACAACCTATGTAATCTGGAGCTAGATGCCCCAACAACTGACTCTACATCCCTTATCTGACACGCCTGCTCATCAGCAATCAAGGCTCTCCTCGCAGCCTCCATCTCACGACTCTCCTTCTTCGGTGCTCTAACCTCATCCTCATCTCGACCCCTACGCCTCTTGGCATGCTCTCGAGGCAGAGGTGGTGGTATCTCAGAATTTGCGAATAAAGCCGCCAACACTATGTCCTCAGCAGGCTCTATAGAAGGGGCCTCAGAATCAGGCACCCTAGCCTCTAAGATCATATCCATATCTGCTCGCAGACTCTCAACCGCAGCGTGAAGGGTCGACACGTCTACCTGAGGGGATGACCGTGCTAGCACCCGTAACTCAAAAGCGTCTCAAGAGCTGATGAGCCTCATCGATCTTTCGTTGTTTGTTCTGGGCCATCTTACGCTCCAAGCGCTCCTCCACCTCAGCAATATAACTCTGCATCCAAGGATGGATGTGATGTAGAAGTGTGTCCATCTGAGCCTCTAGTTTCTGGACCCTAGCAAGTTGGGCCAGAGCGGGAAAAGGGACTATGCGAGAGGAGCTAGGGGCAGTGCTACTACACGGGATAGAATCGGCTGGGGTAGTGTCAGTGATTTTGGAAGCAGCCTGCGTAGCCATTCGAGCATGTGCTACCGTATCAACCAGATTTTCACTAATTTGAGGCAACACTGGATGGGTCCCTCTGCGTGGAGCCAACTCATTGGCCTCATCCCTAATGAGGCCGATATCAACAGCGCCTAGCGGAGTCTTGAGCTAATCAATGTTCTAGATGGGCACACCTGCGGACCTGCATAAGGAAAATATCATGCACGAAAAAGGGTAGTTAATGGTGACCTTGAGAGCCCTCTTGTGCATGACCTCCTGTAGAAGCCAAGCAAGTCCACTTGAAACCCGGCTATCATCACCGCCATCAAGAACTGTGTGATCCATGTAACTATATTATCGCAGCCGTGGGGGAAGGAAGTGGCAGACAATCAACCATAAAACTAGCCGGAGGTCATTTAGGCCTTCGATAGCTTCCCTTCGGCTGCCGTTAGCTATCCAGCAACCCCTCTCCATCAATAGACCAGTGCAGGGGGCCATCCACCTGGTGGTCTCTCAGCGATGGATCCGCAAGAATTGGCCATCTTTTACCATTTTCCACCGGTAGTTCAAACTCAATGGTAAGAGGGTCCTAGGCATCAACAGCCTCGTCATTAATACCGGCGATGGATCGCAGGAGATTCGACCTATATGCCGCGTACTCTGATGTGGCTCGGTGGGGCCCTGTGAGGGGGCAGGCCCCCCTATCTATCTTTATCGGAGATTACCACATAAGAGGCGTAAAACTCTCATACCAACTCCTCACTGCGCGGCCTAAATAACGACTGTCCACTCTAAGCCGGTGGTTGGTGAAGAGATTGTGGGATATCTGTCAATGGTGGGAGACTTCCCGTAAGGACCCGCCTCTATAGTGTCAGGGTCCGTGTCAGACGTCTTTATAATCATTTCAACTTGGCATCTGAAATACACTTAGTTTGCCGTCACACACCACTGTGTGGGATGGTAGGCTCTGGGGTTGAGAGCAAACCGTCGGTGACTGGAGTGGAATCAGACTGTCAGGCCTCATTAGACGAGAGCTGTGCAGCTGTGGAGGTAGGGACGTTCTGGGCGGACCCGAGGCTTCCTCCGACCCGAAACCCTAAGGAAACAGAACTCTCCTTATTCATGTGTAGCTGACCTATAAGTGGTGCCAGTCAGTGGTTCACTTCTCATCAGACTGTAGCAGTACTACACCGAATGCCACCTTTTTGGGCATAGCTTTGGTTGCACGTTGCAGCTCATGCTGGATACGTGTCTGTGGGCAACGTACTCCTCGGATCATGCTCATCATTCGAGCCTTAAACCAAGTTCGGGCCCGACAGGCGAAACATTGAACTCCACAGTGCGTAAACCAATCTTGTTTCGGTGGCCATTATGATTAGTACCTGTAACAGAATCTTATTAGTACGAGATGGAGCAAACAAGCCAAGGCAAAACCGACACAAAGAACATTCGGCAAATTTGTAATGACATCTATGTAGTAACAGTGAAACACGACAGAATAGGTGAAGGCTCGTCGTGAGTATACGCACTGTCATGGGTCCGTCATGATTGAACTATGTTGTGTATGTGGAGACCCTGAACTGGAAGTCTCTGACAGTTATGACGATAAGCAGGACGGACCGTCGTGATAATGACGGTTCGTCGTCGTGTCCTTCAGGGGTCACTTAGAAAAGTATGGCAGCGCCTTAGGAGAGGGGACTCTGACCGTCATGAAGGTTGTGCAGACGGACTCGTCGAGGTTTGACGTCCGTCGTAGATGTTCGTCAGAGTAAAACTTGGAAAAAATGGAGACCCATTAGGACAAGGGTCTCTCTCTGACAACCTTACAGTTTGGGGTCAGGACAGACGTCATGGGACAGACGGTCCATCACATGTGGGTCGTTGTGGAAACACTTGGAAAAAGTTTTGACCCTTACGAATATGTCTCTGACAACCGAACGGTTTGTGGTCACCGCGGACCGTCATACCCTATGATCCGACTGTCGTTGATTCGTCAGAGGACACTTAAGAAAAAATAGAGACCCTTAGGAATAGGGACTTTGACAACCAGAATTGGTTGTGCAGGACGGGCCGTCGAGGGTACGACGGCCCGTCGCATGTGTCCGTTGGTGGACACTTAGAGAAAACGAATAGGGGCTGTTGGAACAGACCCTTGAGTCATCGTGGGACGATAGTCCTTCATCGAGTCTCGTCTGTCATTCAGATGACAAAATTGAAGATTCCCACAATTATCCCCTAACTCAACAGAATGACGTAGTGTTAACCTACAGGTTTCTTAACCCAAATACTAGAAAACTAGTCAATGTTAAAGCACTAATTTCTCAGTTTTAACAATGCAATTCGAGTTTCGTCTCAACCTAGGTCAGACACAAGAAATTGGATTCAAAGAGTTGAATACCCACCACCAAGAAATAGGCTAATCTAATTGAAAAACCAAATGGCAATGTAAATGGTAGAGATCAGAGACCCATACCTGATAAGGAGGAGAAAAAACAGCAAGTAAGGCCTTGGTTATCAAGAACACAACCACAGTCCAGACTCCGACCAGTTAGAAAGGATATTTTTCCATTTCCGAATCGGGGATTTGGGGACATTGATCAATTCATAGAGAAGATAGGTAGGAAAGTTGGAATTTGAAGGGGGGGAAATGGGAGAAATAGGAAGGAAATGTGTTGAAATGAAGGGGTGGTTTTTTAATATTACAATTTTAAAATCTCCGGCCGGGTCGGGTCAGGTATGCTGGTTAATGATGCAACGAGTCCCTGATGACGGTCTGTCGCAGTTGCGACGGTCCGTCATGGGTTCCATCGCGTGTGACCTAATTTTGAAAATAAATGAAAGACGTACCTGGCACGACAGATTCATGCGACGGTCCATCGCATGCGTGACAGTCCATCGATGTATCCGTCAGTGACTGTTGCAGAGTGACTTTCTGCAGAATGTCCTGGTAATGTGCTACCTGCAAATGTAAAATCCATTAGTAGAAAATACTACCATTACTAGAAAGAAAACTATAAGTATTGGGTTGCCTCCCAACCAGTGCCTGATTAAACGTCGCGGCACGACTAAAGACACTTGATTATTCAGACTAGATGGTATGACTCGATCACTTTATTCGCCGATTCAGCATGCCCGAAGTATATTTTTATTCGTTGCCATTCACCTTAACCCGCACCTCCGCTCCTTGGTTTCCAACTCAACTTCCTCCATGAGATAGTTGGGGAACCAAGCCATGCCAGTCCATTGGACTTGAGCTTAGCGCCGAAACAGCGCATCTAGAATTGAATAAAACACCAAATCCCACCATAACTCTCATTTTTGATTTTTTAGGTCATGGTACTTCTTCATCTTTCTTTGTAGGATATAGCAGCTCGCGGAGCTCACCACTTGCCTCATGGACCTACAAATATTAAGGATCGCTTCTGTCATTGTATCAACCGAAATTTCCATCTGCCCCCTTTTTTCATCTCAACTAAGGCTTCTCCTATCAAGGAATGGACTCCAAGAATAATATGCCACTTCAAAATTGACTTCACAATCAGACTACCACAAAATCTGTCGAAAATATGAACGATTCCACTTTACTACCACATCGGAGTATCCTTTGGACTTTTACTATTCGTTCGACCATTAGTAAGCCACATATCGCAGTGGCTTTGGATCCCCAAACCCCAACTTCTGTAAATCGAGAGGGTCTGAGATTTATGCTTGCCCCAGATCACATAATGTTTCACAAATTTAATGACACCGACTGTACAAGAAAATAGTTCAACCGCCACTGGATCTTCTTTTCTTTTTTAGGTAGAATCTTGTAGCAATAGCACTCAATGCTGCAGTCTATCATCATCCTCAAAGTACCGATCTTTTCTTTGTAACCCAGATCTTTCCCTAAATGGCATAAACCGGGCATTTGTTTTAGAGCTTCTACCAAAGGGACATGATAGAAAGCTGCTGAACTTGGTTTATAAAACGTGATATTAATCATCCTCAGTCCTTTTTCACTGATATTGAGGAAAGGGTGGTGGTGCCAGGCATGTGGGAGTTACCTTTGTAGCCTTCAAACATCTTTCCAGTGTTATCTCTACTTCAACCACTAACCCTCTACCACTTTATCATAACTTTATCACCTTTTCCTCATTAGATGGAATAGGTGGTCAATGTTTGCTTACCACCCGAAGTCGTGATTGTCATATCATTGTCCATCATTTTTCGGAGTTTGGACGTGTTCTAGGAAGAGTGGCCGCTGGCCGTTGTGTTTCGATACGCGAAAATAATTGGGCGCATTTTGCCAGTATCTAAATGTGGCTTCAAATATCGATTGCCTTATGTATCGCTTTCTCTGCCGCAATACCCTCTAATCACTCCTTACCTTTTAATGTGTTTCCTCACACTAGCATCGCCACTCCTCACTTTTGTCCAACATCCTCACCGTGCCATACTACCGTCCACCATCCCTAGGAGTAACTTCACGATTTGAGAGAACATAGGGACCATTCTTTCATTTCTGTTACGAAGTTATCCCTGTTGAAGTTGTTGTCACGGTGTAATTTCATCTCGTACCATATGACCCTCACAGTTATAAGTTACATATATATACGCTTGATTTCCTTGACTTGCGCCATTCTCCTGATTTTGAGCCATCGGGTACTCGGTTGAATAACCCTCGTCTGCTCATTTACCCATATGAATCCTTCTCATAATAACATTCATCATTGGTGGTGGTGGTTAGACAGTAATTAACTGCATTTATCTTTTCTTTCCTGCACCCCAGTGAATGTTTTAATTACCACCCAAGTCAGTCTCATCTGATCCATCTCTTCAACGCATCTCATCTGTGCTGGGTGTGTGTCGATTGCACTGCGAAGACCATTTTTTCCGCACCTGACTTCCCTAGATACTCAAAGCTTTAATTATTCGGGGAGATTTTCTCTAATTTTTCGGTGATCTCGGCATAAGGACACTCCTATAAAACACCCGCTATAGTATCCAATACCCTCAGACCGCTTTTTATTATCAGCCGTCCCCCATAGAAGTAAATGTCCTTCATCAGTGGGTCTCAATCATCTATATGCGGTGATTTGGGGACACTTTAAAAAATGAAGTGATCTATCCAAGAACTGCTACGACCTCTCTGGTAGTGCACAAAGTTTGTTCACCTCTGCCTTTCATATTTAGTTTCTGGAGACCGATATTACATGCTAAGAAACGTCCCTTAGTTGGTTCGAAAGTGACAATTGAGTTATAACGGAGCTCATGAACAAATAGCAAGCCTCTCCCCGTCCGTGAGGAGATGGAATACTCTTTCCCTATTACTCCAAATCCAATCATTCAGGCTCCTAACACAATTTTTACACATGTCCTTACCTTAGCATATGGCATTTGGTCCTTAAAGGTAGCCTTGGAAAAAAAAACCTCTATCCAGTGAGCATTTGCATCAGATTTCTAGTTACCCACAAAGGTGTGGCCTTATGTAGAGGGGGCAAGTGACAATGGCCCATCAGAGTCTGAACTATTATCATAGCAATAGCCTCTATAGTAGTCTTGAGGATGTGGAGCGGGGTATTTTATCCCTTTGTTGATTTTAAAACCCAACCAGGATCAGCGGTACTAACGGACCATGAACATTAATCGAGCTGGGATATTCTGGTTTTGGATCATCATCCTTAATACCCAAGTTTCAATTCCACATTGGCGTATGTACGCGCTAATTCGTAATCGCAGGGAAACAAGGGTTCGCTTCCTCTCCTGTATTTGACATAGCGGAATATGTTCTGCAAAAATAAAATATAGAACAACAGTAAAATTAATAAATATTAACTAAGCTTTAATAATAATTTTAAGTTAAGCTAAAAGCATCTCCTGGCCGCGGCGCTAAATTTGATAAACTCCAACTTACTTCTCAAATAGACGTAAAGCGGTCATATCACAGTAAAGAACCCAACTAATGGAAAGTTGGGATCGTTTCCCATCGAGGAAAATAGTTCAGACTTAACTTTATCTATTGTTCCTATTATTTAGTCATTATTTTCTTTAAAAAAGATGTAAAAAGGTTTTTTTTTTTTATTTCTAAATTAATGAAAGTTAATTAACTAGATTAGAGTAAAACTAACAGATTCAAATCTTAGAGCTAATCAATTAATAAAATAACTAGGGCTAAGTTTCCCCAAGTTCCCTAATGATAATTCTAACTATACAATTCTTTCTAGTATCTTGCTGAATGGATAAGTTTATGTATCTCTAAATCCTTGTCCGGCATTAGAAAATTTCACTTCACTAAGCAGCGTTATCCTTCCGCACCTGGTCGGCTACGTGTGTTGCTAAACTGATGTCCCCTTACTTTACCTCATATTAAACATTGTATTCATATTTGACTAGTTATCCCTGCGTACTCAATCGAGACTAACCTTAGTAGATAATATCACACTAAATCTATGTGAATATCTTTCCTTTACTACCGCTCCTTGGTCCGGCAAGTAGCATTAAGAGGAGTTCTAACGTTGGTCTCCGTTAAAAAGATTTCTAAAAAACGAAATAATTTCATACATGCAATACGCTATTCTAGAATTGCTATTTAGTTATTTTACCTCTATTTCGCCCATGGTTCCCACAACCCTAGTTATGAAGCTTATTACGCCATGATCATAATCACACTATTCATATAATTAATATAGATTCATGCACTTTCTCTCGATGAGAATAATACATCCATAAATTCCACTTGATTAATCACAAAAGCACCAACAATCAATTCAAGAAAAGTATAACAATTGCTGAAATTAATCCTCAAGCTGAACAGGTGAAATTAACAGTTATCCAATAGTCTAACAATCAAAACTTCTACCTATCAAAAGAGTCTATTATCAAGAGTCTAACCTCAAAACGAAGTTTTTCGAACATTTTATATATAAAAACAAAATAATAAAGAAGGATTTTGATTACCTGAAAATCTGTCAAAAAATGCGGCTGGGTCGACGACCTCGTGACGGACCGTCGTGGTCACTGACGGGCGTCTGGCCTCCGTCGTCCCATATACTTCATAAATCTTCTGTTGTTTCAAAATTTCTTCATTATCCGCATGCATGTATGACGGACTGATCCAGTCACGACGATCGTCAAGGCACGTTCATAATACTTGAACTTCTTGGAATTCGATACTGGAACTACTCTTTGATCTCACGCGAACCAGGAGGACGACCTGTCGTGGCTATGAACGGCTTTGTTGACTTCCGTAATATCACACTAAGTCCGTTCAGACTTCCCCATCTTCCTTCGCAACTTCACTACGATGAGCCACTACGGACTGTCACTGCTCGACGGACCGTCTTAAGCTCGTATTTTGGTCTCTTCTGCCTTTCTTCGCTCCAACCTTCCGCGTTCATGTTTGGTAGATTTCCTCTAAATAAAGAGAACCTTACATAAAAATCATATAAAACGGCTTTTGTACACACACTAAACTAAGGAAAACATTAAAATACCGTGAAACCACGTAATATCAATGAGCACTTATATAAATAAAAATATAAATTTAAAATATTTTTCAAAATAATACTTTATTTTCTTTAAAACAAAGAATATACTTGGGGGGTGGTGGGAATACAACAGTTAAATTTTTATAAATTAGTAATATTTTTCAAAATATTTTTAAAAACAATAAAATTGACGGGGTGGCAAGAGTGGGAGTGACTAAAAAAATAAAATGAAAATTTTTAATATTTTTTTCAAAAAGCAACTCGTTTTTGTGTGGGGTAAACAGGCTGTAGGAGGTGGGATGTAGGGGTAAATAAGGTAGAAAAAAATTAAATTTTGAATACATTTTTAAAATAAGTTTTATTTCATATTTTTTGTTTGTGATTGTCGGGGGGGGGGGGGGGGCGGGGGGGGTATAATCTAAAATGTATTTGGGAATTTAGGAAAATAGAACATTAGAAAAAATTATTTAAAATAGGAGGTCGATTCCAGATATGGGTAAGGTAAAAAGAATAAACGGATGAAGCAGAATTTTGGACAAATGTTTTCCTAATTTGAGAGAAATTGTCCCGCCCAAAACGAGCCGCGAGTGGCAACCCACATTTACTCTCCTATGAGCGATACCAACCATCCAATCCCAACATTCAGCCATAATAAATCAGCACATAATCGGAAGACTTAACTCATTAACGAATCAATTAAATACTTCTAAGTTTCAATTTCCTTATCCCCAAAACTGGAAGTCCCCAAACAAAAAAAAAGAAATC